>MVAQ01000132.1:0-57858 GCA_014825775.1 Krasilnikovozyma curviuscula | reverse complement strand
ATGCACTGTTGCGTTTGTTTTTATTGTGGACTTTGCACGCTCTGCTTTCTGCGTTGCAGCACCCCCTCCATACCCAGCTGGGTTTTCTTACTACCTTTTAACGACTACCATATACCCTTCACTCTTATCTTTCCTTTCTACTGGCTAGTTAGCAGATGTCCATTTTCGATTTTTCTGGTGGGGTTGATTCCCTCGCGAACGCCCCTTGGAAAGCCAGCTCTCGCGTGCGGACTTGGTGTCTGCCTTGCGCCTGTCACACCACTCATAAGTGTAGGAAGTCTTCCTATCTAGGAACCCCTCGACCAGGTCAGACTGCTATTCTGAGAGCTTCCTTGCTGTCTGAATGAGAATCTGACTAAAACAAGGTACTCATACTCGCGTTTACTATCCCGGGCATCAAAAGATTTGCCCTCCTAGATCCCTCAATTTTCTCTGTATAAGCTTTGCCTCTCATCACTATCTCATTTGGTGGTGAAGAGATTAGCTATCCTTCTCATCCGAGTGGCTGAGGGTTGTTGCTGTGAATCTGTCGCCTGTAGCTGAGGGTGACGACCAAGGGTGGTGCGCGATATGGGTTCGGATGATCTCTGGGATGATGACGGGTGGGAAGGTATGTCTCATCCTCTCCAAGAACGCGATATGATATTTGAAGAGGATATTGCTGATGGCGATGCTTGCGTTATATCCCCCTGCTTTCGTACGCTAGATATGCCTATTGTTCGCTCCGAACCTAACGTGCTAGGACTTGACGACGAGGATGAGAAGAAGTAGGCCACTAGCCGTATGAAATACCACTGGTGATCTTATTACTAAACCTGCTTCGTCCCGTCCAGGTATCACTACAAAGCCCCGGAAAAGAAGGAAGAAGGCGCCAACGTCGTCACTGGGAACGCAGTGGGTGTCCACATTGCTTCGACAGAAGGCAACACAGTCCCACCTGAACTCAGTTGGCGTGAGAAACTGGACACCACAAGTGCAGTTGAAGATTCCTATACTCGTCTTCGTCTGGCGGAGGATGAAGAATCAGAAGAGGTGCACCTTCAGACCAAGTTCCTATTCGATGAAGATCAGGCAATGACACCTCTCTCTCAAATGCAAGCCACCAAGAACTTGCTCACTGAAGGCCAGCGTATTGCTTATGTGGGACTATGTAAACTAGCTGTGGAGGAAATGATTGCGGATTTGAGCAAATTGGTCGACAGTGCCATGGCCAAGAAGAGAAAGGGTAAAACTGGTGAAGTCAACACTGCTGAAGCTGCCAAAACTGAGGAAGGAATTGCCAAAGAGAGTTGTGAGATTTGGGGATTGAAGATCATGGCCAGGCTGTATGCTCACATGGAGCTCGAACGGGAGGGTATGCAACTTCCCGTTCTTCTCCTAGCCTGCGTGTATTTTTCTTACTAACAACTCTTAACTGTCCGCAGAACAAAAAATGATTGAATCCCTCGTTCAGCATGGAGTCCTAACGTCCGACCTCGTTCCATCCCTGATCACCACTCACACTGTCCCGAATCCAGAGTACGACCCCGTCGAAGCCCGTCGGTTAGCAGCTGAAGCCAAAGAGGCAGAAGAAAACAGGAAGGCTGAAGCAGAAGAACGAGAAATTATCCGAAGCAAGCTAATAGAAATCGAGAGGAAGCAACGAGAAGGAACGGACGACGCTCCTCCTGGAATCTTTGAGGACGAGGACGATTTACCACCAGCGCCGCCGCCGAAATACGAGGCTAACGAGTCTTCAGCACGGCCAACTTCATCTTCCCTACCATCTGCTGCCATTCCCATCAAAGTGAAGGTTGTGAATCCTTTCGGAGATGACGATGACGGCGACCTTGATCCATTCGGCCAGGCAGAGATGGCTCCCAAAATCAAACCACAGCAACTATTCATGTCGAATTCAAGCCCTTCCACTCCTTCAATATCAATACGAAATCATAACTTTCTAGACGAAGATGGTGATATAGGCGCTCTTGATGATGATGAAACGACAACAAAAGAAGATCTGTTCCAAGGCTTGCCAACGAATGGTCAACCGTTGGATCTGGAGAAGTTAGCTCTAGAGCCACCGTCTCCTACTCAAGATAATGAGCAGAAGGCTGAAGACAAAGATCTGGAACAGGACGAAGAAGCTGATGTTCCTAGCGTGCTCCCTGGAGTTAGTACGACGCTGACGGTCGCTGATGAGAATGTGACTTTAGATATACGGTGGACCATTCTGTGAGTGAATTACCCTTAATCCTGGTTTGATGGTCAATTTAATTAAATTGGGTGTCCAACTCGATTAGTTGCGATCTTTTCCTTGCTCTCATCGCCGACTCCGTTTACGATTCACGATCTCGTGTCCTCCTCGAACTCGTTGCATCGAAACTTTCTCTTGGCGTTCTCGATGTTGTTCGCTTCGAGAAACGAGTGACAGACTCTCTGGAAATTCAAGAAGGTGTTGAAAAGATGGAACAGGGAGAAGTAATCGAAGGTCGAAAGAAATCTGGGCGGAAACGAAGATACGTTATGATGGGTCTTGCAACGCTCGGTGGTGGTCTCGTCATTGGTCTCTCCGCTGGTCTGCTTGCGCCAGTCATCGGGGCGGGTATTGGCGCTGCTCTGACAACCGTCGGAATCGGTGGGACGACAGGTTTCTTAGCTGGTGCTGGAGGTGCAGCTGTCATTACGACTGGTGGTGTTGTAACTGGTGGCACTATTGCTACAAAAGGCATGGCAAGGAGGACTCAATCTGTCAGAATTTTTGAGATTAAACCTCTCCACAACCAAAAGCGTGTTAGCTGTTTCATCACAATGCCCGGGTAAGCCAACCTCATCGTTTTGCTGTTCTTCTGCGATGTTCATACAAAGGCTTGTCTCCTTGCAGATTCATGTCCTCGAAGGATGACGACGTCAGGTTACCATTCTCTGTCCTAGACCCTGTCATTGGCGACGTCTTTAGTGTTCTTTGGGAACCAGAAATGATGGCTGAGATGGGTAACGCCTTGAAGATTATTACCAGTGAAGTCTTAAGTACTTTGGGTCAAACTGTTCTTCAAGCGACAGTCATGACGGCGTTGATGAGTGCTCTCCAATGGCCACTGAGTAAGTTAAACGCATTATCTTGCGTTCAGTGATTATCACTTACACCGTTTGTGACATTTCTCAGTTCTCACGAAACTGGGGTACCTGATCGATAAGTAAGATGGTTCTCTGCCCCCTTTTGCTTTTGCGTGGTCTCTTCTTAACATCACTTCCCGCACTAGTCCATGGTCGAACGCATTAGATCGTGCCAAAGCTGCCGGTCTTGTGCTAGCGGACACCCTAATCAACCGACATGTTGGTGTTCGTCCGGTGTCTCTGATTGGATTTTCTCTTGGTGCCCGGGCAATCTTCTTTGCCTTGTTGGAACTTTCAAAAGCCAAAGCATTCGGAATTGTTCAGGACGTTTATCTGTTCGGTTCTACAGTGACAGCATCCCATAAATCTTGGCTCGATGTTCGAAGTGTGGTCGCTGGTAAACTTGTCAATGGATATGCTCGTAACGACTGGGTCTTAGGCTACCTCTTCAGAGCGACGGCTGGTGGCAATACAATTGCGGGTCTCCGTCCAATTGAAAATGTTCCTGGTGTCACTAACTTGGACATCACAAACCAGATTGCCGGTCATATGAGTTATCGACCGATGATGCCGCTGTTGCTCTCAGCTGCTGGCCTTCCAGTGACGGCTGATTATTTCGATGAACCCGAGGTCGGTTTATTCTTTCTCGCTCTCATCTTGCGCGATTGTTTGTAACAGATCTGTTTTGTGACATAAAGGAACCGGAATTCATGGAAGATCGCATCATTATCACTGCAGAGGAAGAAGCTGCTAGGAGGGAAGCCAAGAACAGGAAGTGGTATCAGCGAAAGAAGAAGCAAACGACGCCAACGCAATCCAACAATTCCTCTCGCAGAGCAAGCACTAACGGTCCCAGGAGTAGTAATGGTTCAGTTGCCGAAAACGACGATGATGATTTACCTCCTCGCGAGGATATCTCGCGCGAACCTACTCCTCAGCCTCCCACACCACCCTCTAATGACTCTACCACTGAGTTACCCTCTCCTGACGGTCCGGTCCCCTCTTTAAATATTGCTCCAAAAGCTGGTTTTGACTGTAGGTGTCAGCGTCTGAGTATTGACTCCTCTGGTTATTGACTTGTTGATTTTTATTTTGATGCAGTCGCTGCCATCTCCAAAGCGCTGGGTAAGGATCTCGATCTGAGAACACGGCCTGCTACTTCCAATTCATCTCCAGAAAAGAATCTCTCTCGTCAAATTCCACCACTCGAACGAAGTGAATCTTCGCCACTTTCGCCACCAACCCAGCATTCTGAAACTCATCGCCCTTCACCTCTGTCCAGTGGGTCTACTAGCAGCTTACCAATCAGCATGCCTTTGGACAATAAAGATAATCACCTCTTTCCTATATCACCATTACCCGATCATGGCTCTCCAACGGAGGGTGCCTCCCACATATCCAGCGAGGGCAGCTCATCGCTCTGGGGTCGATCTGCTTCACCAACACCAACCCCAGCAATCCCTCGAGAACTAGAACCATCGGCACGACAATATACTAATCCGACAACGACATTGAATCTTGGAGCGACGGATCGTGAAATTTGGGCACCACCAGCACGAGCTTTCCCTCCCGAACTGATGGCATCTCTTGCTTTAGATGCACCACCAGTCAAGACGGCACCAGTCCCAATCTCATTCCCTCCTCCGGCGGAGGAATCGTTGTCCTTTGGGACCTCTAATGGGGATATCTCCTTTGCTGGTGATGATCCATGGAGCTCGAAGCAAGGGAGTAAATCCACATCGAAGACAGCTCTAGAAAACCCTTGGAATTAGGATGTGCTCGTCATCTGGCCCTTTGTTACGTATGTTACCTCTGTATACGTTTTTGCTCTATTTTTAGCCCGCTTTCGTTGAAAGGAAGCGCAGTACCATCGTTAGGATACCACAAATTCAGGATATAAACTCTATCCCTGTGGGTTTGACCACTCATTTAGCCAATGCGAGCAATGTTCGCATGACCTTGTACAAACAGCTGCGTGTTCGCTTGCCTCAAGTGAAATACCACTATCCTCTCTACTCAATTTGACGACTTGTGCCAATGCCAACTTGCGGTTGCTACCGGGTCACACTCAAAACAAGGTAGATCTTGGGCAACTTCCACATCTGATTTAACTACTCACTTCAAGTTGCCTACTCGGATCTACACAGCCAAGCGTTGGAGTCATTCTTCTATATTACTAGCCCTAGACATATTTCATAAGAGGAAACATGAGACAGCGACATTATTAGTATGTTGATTCTCACTCGTACAGGTTTGTCCCTCGTCGCCGTCGTCCAAGTTAGGCAAAGTCCATCAGAACAAGAATGACTAGGTTTGTATTTCAAAGCATGTAGTTCTCCATCCTCCAAAAGAGAATCAGAACTATCTTCTGGCCTCTGCAGAGAGAGTGATTGTCTTCCTTTGGAACAGCGATGTAACGGCAAGGCGACGAGAGCTAATAGAGGAGAAATTGCAGGAACATACCTAGAGCTACCTTCAGACCATGTCATTGCCGCATTATTGTAGCATTGCAGTAGTACTCTTCATCCTGCCTGTTTCACAATGTCTTCAGGAGGAGCCAGGGACAGCTCCAAGTGCGCACAAGCAGAGATTCATAGCCAGAACCTTCACTGTTGTAGGGAAAGGGAGATAAGCACCTATCTGGATTAAAAAGTTGATTATTTCTCCATATCTTCCTGTGTTTGCGAGAAATTGCTTGACAAATGAAAAGTGTGGTCCAGAGAACACTTACCTCCAGCCCAGCACAGAAAAAAGGGTGCTCTCAGCCACAACCATTCTTTACATCAAGCCGACCGTCCTCCAGCATCAAGTTCCCTGTGTAGCTACTCTAACAATCTGATATGTTAGCACTTGACTCGATCGATACCGTAAATTCTGCAAGTTGCCAGAAGGAATACTTACCGCCGACGACATATGATGTCCAGGAATCTCAAAACATTTCATTGAACCATCACGTCACCTCACCCTTTACCAGATCCTTTATATTCACATCCTCAGCTTCCCTAGTCATTGTTGCTGGAACTAGGAACGCTCATACCGTCCCAGCCCTCAAGTTTCCTGAGCAGAGATTTCGACCTGTCCAACTGCTGCTGGATACAGTTTACTCCAAGGAGAGCCTAAAGAGGAAAGGTTCTGGATGATCTGATGATCCAGGTTTATCTTATCACTTATTCCATTCTTTTGGGTACCGGCGTCGTATCTGATCTGCTCGCATCAACTTCAAGCGCAACAGAGTAGTGAGTTGGGCACAGTAGGGAGCTGTGGAGAATCTGATAGAGAGTGATCCTAGGAGCCCTTCTACATCAAGGATGTTCTCTCCACTAAAATGGAATAGGTTATTACACACGATATATATTATACGTCGCGCCGACGTGAAATCAACCACCAACTGTCCAAACGTTGAAATCCTATTAAAAGTGTAAGCTCTTGGGCTCATTCGAAAGCTTCGCTTCACATCAACTTAATCACCTCTTCATCGAGAGCCTTATCTGACACGAATCACTTCCTTCCACCTGTTTTTCATATTCTTGCAGTGGTCTACGTTCCGACGATGGCGTAACAGCTTGAAGATACTCATCCTTTACATCAAACATGGCCACAACATATAAAGAGACGAAAGAGGCTTTCTATTCCAACGGAACGGGATCCTCACTCCATGTCATCAACGCAGTTTCTGCGGCAGGAGCTGTACGTCACGGTCTTTACCATTCCCCTTGATCCTGTCTATCCTCTCTTGTCATAGCGTGAGGATTTCATATGATCTGATAAACACTTTCTTCATAGGCTGGCTATCTTCTCCAAATTGCCCTCCTCCCCCTCCTACCTAAAAATGCAGCAATCGACTTCATCTTCGAAATCCTCCCACTCCTCCTAGCAACCACTGTCCTCTCTTCTTATCCATTCGCCTTACTCTCTATAATTCTTGGCCTTGCATTGGTGTTGCTATGGGTTATCAAGCCACCAAGCGAAAATGCAGGGCCCATTTCACCACCTCAGGGCGATGAAGAACTCAAGAAGATTGTCAAGTCGGATTCAGCTCTCACGCTATACAGGTCTCAAATGATGGTCATTACATGCCTGTCTATACTAGCTGTGGATTTCCCAGTGTTTCCTAGGAGCTTTGGGAAGACAGAGGTCTGGGGAAGCGGCTTGGTGAGTCACACTGTCCTTTAACGGGGAAGATCCACTTAGGATTAGAAGGAGAAAACCCCAAGTTCGGCGTCTGTAAGCTATGCCGTATCTGACTTGACAATTCCCTTTGTGCGCGCAACTGCCACTCAGATGGACATGGGCGTCGGCTCGTTTGTATATTCCCTAGGCTTCGTCTCATCAAAATCACTGTCAGCATCATCACCAACTAAAGGCCCTCTGTACAAAAGACTGTTTTCAGTCGTGAAGAAATCCGCGCCAGTCCTGGCTTTAGGGTTAGTGCGAGTTGCGATGGTCAAAGGAGTGGATTACCACGTACGTGACCCTCTTCATCTAACTACTCTTTATCTGTTAATGATCTGAAGTGTTGAAATTGTTGATCATCCTACCTCAGGAGCACGTCACGGAATACGGCGTCCATTGGAACTTCTTCTTCACCCTCGGTTTGCTACCGACGCTTGGAGTTCTCATCTCTCCTCTTGGTCAACTCCTCTCTTTCCCTCTTCTTGGATTCTTGGTCACTGCTGGTATGTCACGAATACTCGGCCCCCAATCCTCTCCTGCGTCTGACCTGTTGAAACTCATATGTTCCTGTACTGTCACGAACTCCTCCACTCCACAGCTCATCAACTGGTCCTTCTTCTCACCCCACTACAATCTTTCATCCTTTCCACAGATCACAAGAACACGCGTCGCAACTTCTTTGAAGCGAATAAAGAAGGTTTCTCCAGTCTACTCGGGTATCTCTCCATCTACCTCTTTGCCGTCGGACTTGGATCAACATATGCTTCAACCTCGTTCACCGCAAGATCTGCGCCGGTAGTGAAGTCAGCAATCTTGCACTGGTCATTGCTAATTGCATCTCTGGCATTGATCGCACCATCGTCGCTCACTAGCTACTTCACCTTCTCCTCGCCTGCCGTTGCAACTGGGGCAGTAGATGGTGGAATTTCAAGGCGTCTAGCAAATACACCGTATGTTTTTTGGGTGTGCGCATTCAACGCGTCGAGTCTGGCGCTCTATCGTGGGGCATGGTTACTCTCCTCCTCACGGTACTCGACAGTCACGACAGATGGATTCGTCCCACCTTTACTAGAAGCAATCAACAAAAATTCTCTGACCAATTTTTTAGCCGTGAGTCTCTTGCTTATTGACCATGGTCGTAAGAGGCTTTGTAACTGATACTTCTCCTTGCGTCTTTGTTGTTATTCGTGACCTTCTCAAGGCAAACCTTCTCACTGGGCTAACAAACCTCTCGATAGATACACTTTCGGTAACTGATACGACAGCAGTAGGAGTGCTGATTCTGTACGCTGGTGTTTGGAGTGCGTTGGCTTGTGCTTTGAAGGGGAGAAGGTCACTATAGCTTATACAATACTTCATTTAAAAAAAAAAAAAAATCATGTCGATTCCTCGCAGGTTGACAAGATCGTCACATTATCTCACTGGAAAAAGATGGCATAGAAAAAAGCTGTCATCTTCACCGTCTATTTTGTCCTTCTACCTTCACCGCTGTTGGCTTTATGGTCCTGAGCGATAACCCTCATCGCTTCGTCCATAAGAGCAGGGGCCTTGGTTCAAAAGGAGAAGAATTTTCCAATCTGTCATCAGTCATCATGAAAGGAGGTAAGCGCAAATGAAAAGCTCACATTCCGAACCCAGAACAACCTCCTGCTCTTGACCCTCCTCAAACCACCCACACGTCCATCAGCATTTTTGATGACTCTGATCTCTCTAACCAACGGACTCATCACACTGAACCTCATCTCTGTCGCCGTCCTAAGGACAACACTCCTGACGACAAAGCTTGTGTTGAGCCCTTTGTTATCGACGGCGATGACGAGGCCCGAGAATGTGGTTGCGTGCGTCTTTGCAGATGTTGTGTAGGTCGTTACAGCAACGACGGAGCCGACACGGATGTAGTTTCTGTCGTTGACGGCGCCCAGCGTTGTGCGGAACTGCGACAAGCGCGAGAGCGTAGGGTCGTATTCGGCGATGTTGGAATGCATGAGGTGCTGTGCAGTTGTCAGACCCGCTGTTGGCCGGAAGTTCGGCCGTGGGGCTGGTAGAGGGGCGGCGAGGTGAGGTGCTGAAGTTGAAGTTGAAAAGGGGTAGGGTTTCGATTGAGAGGGGTTGTCTGAACCAAGTACGAGGGAGCAGAGTCAGTTCTAATACTTTTTTGTTTGATCTTGCCTTATGAATTGTGTATGTAGTGGACAACCCGAGCCGTGAGATCTTCGTTTCCACTGATAGTCCGTTTTTTCTCCTCCTGCGTCCTCACACGGCAGTCCTCTCTTAATTAAAGGAGGATCGACACCAAATAGCAGCCCAATCCGGAAACAAACCTCATTCCATCCCTCAGATAAAGAGATTCTATAACCTTTCTCTCAAAGAAGAAAGCTAGTCAAACTCACAGTCTGTCTTGTCCCAATTCCTGTACCTCTTCACCCCTTCCGGTTTACCCTCTTTCCCATCAACGATCCCAACACTAGCATTTGCCCACGGTGGTAAGATTCTACCTCGAGTTCTCTTGACGGTCGCTTCTTTGGTGAGCTGGACTGGAGACGGGTAATGCGAGAGCAGGTCGAGGATACGTGGTGAGGTGATCCCTCGTACGAAGGACTGGGCCGAAGATGACATTGGTGCTCGGACTAGGATGACAAGAGGAATTAGTGCGATTGCGAGAATTATCTAAGGTGTTGGAGCGACTGACAAGATAGGTGAGATTGGGTTGGTGGGTTGCATGCAATTCGCTGCGAGCTCAACTGTCTTGCTGACGAAAAAAATAAAACGACTGGACCGGCCTTCACGAGAAATAGCAACCATCGCAGAGAATGAGCTATTCTTAAAACAAATCGCTTATTAGCCTTCGTCAAAAGGAGCATCCCAAAGTCGAAAAAATCACATTTTGCAACTGTTTTTTTTTTTCGTATGAGGTACAAGCAGAAAAATTAGCAGGCAAGTTCAAGACGGCTACAACTAGTTTGGGGGAGTGCATCCCTCTGATAGATATAGACTACAACGAATTTGAATCAAGGAAAGCAGGTAAAGTTGGCCTCAGAAACACTAGTAGTAGAAACCACTACAACAGCGCTTGCGACGTGAATACTTGTTCGATCAAGAGGCACAAATCTCTGCCCAGAGCTTGACTGAATTGAGCATTGTTAATACAAGTTTATACAAGAAAAGGCGGGAAAGACAGAGCGGATCGAAGTTCTCGTACTTTCAGCGCTTCTCCCACGTCGAATAACATTGTCGAACCCTGCACACCCGGACTCGGCTATATCGCTCCTATCTGCAAAACACTACATCTCGCTCAATAACCAACATGCGTTCTGCAGGGCGAAACGAGTGAGTTCTGGCTGACTTACAGCTAACGATATGAAGACATTCTCGGCGGTAGTGAAAGTCCATCGATTTGCACCGTCTAATTATTTTACCCACACCGTATATTCCCCTCTTCCTCAATGCGTACAGTCATAATATTCTCTAGTTCGTGGAACTAGAACGGTGTCAGTTCAACTCAGCGAGATTTGCCTTCGCGGGTAGTTTCCGGTATTTTTCCTTGACGCCAGTCGCGATGCCCTATCTCTGTAATGAATGAACATCAGCTGAGAGAAATTATTTTTGTAAAAGTGTAGACGAAATATTATACATCCGTTGCTGGCCATGATTGAAGCTCACAAAATTGCAGATGATAGGTCGAAGAGGGTGAGCAAAAACGAATCTGCTCCTGTTACCTTTCTTGCTTGCCTTACTGGAGTCCCTCAAAGTGCTTCTGCCTCTGTGGTTTTTTTTTTTCTTTGCAGAGAACCGCCTCTTTCTTTTCGCTGAGACCTATCCTATCTGTGATCATCTGGCCTCCTTTCAGTTTAGCGCTAAGGGTCGCATTGCCGGATCATCGCAGTGGCCTACGCTCGACATCGTCTGAACCTTCAAAGGCTCAAAAGACGCAGGACCATACGTCCAACTTTCTTCACTCACTCATAGTTATTCATTCTGGTCGCAGCAATGATGTTCCTTCCTACCGGAAGTCTCGTCGCTCTAGCTTGCTCTCTCGCCGTTCAGGCTTCCCCAGTCTCCTTTATTGGAGAACGAGGCCTCAACACTACTAAGATCCAGCTAGACAAGTATGAGCAGGAGCTCTTTGACTACTCTATGCTTCTCAATGACCTCTCTTGGGATCCTACTGTTCAGTGGGTAGCTTCTGATGACGACTACGTGAGTTCGGGTTGTCGTTTATCGTTCAATCGGTTCGGGCCGCAAAAGCCACTGTGGATTTTAAAACATTGCATTCTAACGATATTTCGCTTGATATCTTCTACTTTAGGGACACTGGGATGAGAGATTCACTATCTGGTAAGCTGGTTTCCACTATACTGATTCGAACAATTTTAACAAATTACGAACGATCCCCGACGCTGTTACGTTCAGGTACGTCCCAGGACTTTTACACAGAGCCCAAGGCAACGATGTTGAAAACGCAAAAGCTGCTATTCGAAATGTGTGCGTATTCTCTTCTACTGATTTAAGTCACTCAACTTGAGTGATGCTCACACGTCTCGCTATGGTTTCTCGTCTCACACTGGCGCTTGATCACCTTTCAAAGTATATCCACTCAATTTGTGAATGATACTTTCGCTGAAGCCTGGTACGGAACATTTAACCAGGGGCCAGGTGCGCCTCTCGACTCTCTCAATTCCGGGCTTTCCTAACCCGCTGACCTTTTTTGGTGCGACAGATATGCCTGCTCCTGGTGTCAACTGGGATCCGTCAATCTACGGCTCCTATGATCCTAATTGGGCATATTTTACTGGCGTGACGCTCGTTCAGATCGTCGAGGAGTTCTCGCACCTACTTGATGACGGACTCATCGGCGAGATCGAAACGGCGTGCTACAGAGCCTCCAGGATGCTGATGAATAGGAACGGATATAATGGTGATAACTTGGTCACTGCCTATACGTGAGTTTCCTGTTGGACATGGTCAAATTGTGGTGACAATGAAACTGATGTTTTGATTACAATGGACTACAGAAATCCTGCTCTTGCGCGAGCTGTTCTGGTATCTTGGACTGGTGCTCGTATCAATGATGCCAACTTGACCCAAGCTGGGGCTCAGTACGCCGATGATATCTACAACTTGTTTACCGCCAATGATTTCAACACTTTGTGGGTCGCGAATCTCATTCTTGTAACCTCAAGTTTTTATAATAATATTATTTCTGGATTTCTCTCTTTTGCTTCAGCGGTGAATACAATGTCCCAACTTATTATGGAGAAGATGTTGCTCTCCTTTGCCAATGGATCAAGCATGCTCCAGCCAACACCACATTGCCAGAAAAGGCGACGTACATGCTTACCAAGATGTGGGAGGACATCGCAGAGCACTACAACTACAATTTAAAGAACATGGTTGGACCATATGATAGAGTATACCACAGGAACATGCTCATTGATGATTCCATCATTACTCTTTGGTTCTGGTGGGCATCTCATTTTCCCTTGTAGACGATGTCGAGGGCTCATTCCCTCTTTCAATACAGGATGTTGCTCGGTCGTGAAAAGGCTCCTGTGGCTTCCCTTGGTCAGGCTTCGACGATGTACGACGCAACACAAGGCGCTTCTTTCGCACTGCTTGGCCCCACCTTCAGATCCGTCATCAGCAAGGACAGCGCCATCGCCAAAGCGCTCGTCACTCCAGTATCAGAAGACAGACTCTTCACTAAAGGCATCAGAGTCAGTTTAGACAATGATACTACAAGAATTAACACTGCTTGGGTCTCACCCAACTTGATGATGGGTGGCCAACAGCTCGACGAGGAGGTTTCTCGAGGATCGCAGTTTACGCCTTTCATCGCCCACTACAAATCTGGAGAAACTTTCTCCACTGAACGACCATCTGTTTCTTTCTTTCAACTTTTCACCAATGGCTTCCCTACCACTCTGGTGAGTCACCTTCTTTCCTCTAAACATGAGTTGCTATTTACGTTCATCTCCAACACAGAACGTCACCGTCACTCCCAACCACGCTACCATCATCTATCCCAACACCACCCAAAAAGGGGCTGACACTATGGAATTTGTCTTTGGTGATCTCCCTATCTCATACTGGAACTCTGGCAACGTCTTTGATGGCTTCAACAACTTACCGTGCTTGAACGTTACCGTCAGTGCTCCTGGATTCAATGTGTCCGTCGGGCAGTACAACGATTTTTCTATCCAGTCTAATACAAGTGAGAGCTTTTTCTCCCCGTGGGACTGGTTGGCGTGTTACTGATGAATATCACCTCCAGTGTTCCCTGTCACCTACACAGTGCAGGAGAATTTCACGGGCATCCCTCAAATCGATCTCGACGTCGTCTATACTTGCTAAGTCAACATTTCCGAGATATCGTGTTCTTGATCCCAGAATAAAAAAGGTTGTACCTTACAACACCTATTACGTTGTGCTTCTTGAATTTAAAGACTGCGTCGTTGGTAGATTTCGTACAGTCCCGTACCTACCTCTTCCACACATCTTTCTTACTTCTTCCTCGATTTTGAAAGGCAAGATCTCCTCCCAACTTGACAATTTGGGCTTGAAAGATAGATATTTCGGATCGCGGCCGCTGCACCGGGTTCGCGGGCCTCGGAGCAGCAAGCACTTTGGTAGCACTCCAACCTCGTCGCAACAAACCGCAAAGCATGTCCAACAATGCAGAAGCTGGTCCATCTGTACCTCCTGTCAAGAAGAGGAGGAGTGCTGGGTGCCAGAGATGCAGGCGAAGGTGAGCAGCCCATTTTCCTATAGGGCCGTCGATCCAAACCGACTTCTAAACTCGGCGTGGAGTCGTTGTAGGAAGCACAAGTGCTTACCTGGTACTGGAATGGCATGCAAAGGATGTGAACTTTCTGGGTCGGAGTGTATATTCGAGGAAATGATGCCCGAGGAGGCTTATCTGCAGAAGTGAGTTGGTTCCCTCGAGGTTTTCAGGGCAGGCCAACTATCTTTCGCCGCTGAAACGGAGTTTATCCTTCATTTTGGTGCTCTTCTTGATTCTTCCTACTAGTCATATAGCTGACTTGGAGAAAGAACAGGCTCTCCTAGAGCTCGAACTAGCTACCATCAGGTCTTCCGCCTCCTTCGCTTTCGACAGGCCTACACCAATCTTTCGATGGGAGGATATTGAACAGTCAGATGACTCAGATGAAGATAATGATGGTGCTGGAAGGGAAGGTCTCAAGGATGGCGAGGTAGAAGCATTGTCGAATTCGCTGAGCAAACGTATGGGGTATCTTTCGATGAACGCCAGTGGTCTAGGCAGCGAAGAGCTCTATCTTGGCGAGACCTCAGGGATAGGATGGACGAAGATAATAGAAAAGTAAGTTTTCTAGCTTTCTCCTCCTGCTGGAATCCCTTTTGACCATCGCGCTTTGATTCGATTTCCAAGGTCGCTCAGCAACTCTTCTTTCCCAAAAGTTTCAACTTCCTCACCTACTACCCCTCGAAACAGAGCATCGAACGCATTTTCAAAACCGTCTGGCCCTGTTTTCCCCAACTTGTCGTCTCTACCGATCTACGAGCCGCCGCCAATTCTTGGAGCCTCAGTCGCAACCAAGTGCTTAGCAGCAGCCCGTTCTCTCATGCAGCGCAACTATTCCTTCTTGCACTGGGAAATTATTGAAGAATGGGATGACTACGGGCGTCGTGGTGGGGACATGTGTCTGTTGCGAAGGATACGGCCTCGAGGAAACGGCCAGGATATCTCGAACGAGCTAAGGGAAGATATGATCAGATGTTACTTCTTGTTTTTGATTTACGGTGTTGGTATGAGGCTATTGATGCCGTCGCATGATACGTCGCATGAGGTGGGCCGTTTCTTTCACTACGTTTCCGGCTTCATTTCGGCTGGCGTCTGATCGACTTATTCACCAGGTCTTTTATCGCGCTGCTATTGCCTTCTATCCTGAGGTGTCTCTTGTTCAGAGTATTGCCTCAGTCCAAGCTCTTCTTCTTCTAATCGGTGCGTGTCGTCGACCTTGAATAGTTCCAGGCCGCTGACGACCTCTGTTTCGTTTTGGCAGTCTACTCTCTTCATTTTGCCGACCATTACATTCCCATTCATCATGTTTCTGGTCTCGCTTTCCGACAAATTCATGAGCTCGGCTTGCACAGGAAGATGAAACAGAAGGCTTACAAGGGAAACGGCACAAGGGTGTTGATTGCTCAGAAAGTATTTTGGTCAGCGTATGTCCTTGATCGGTGAGTAGTTTACATCTTTTCTCAGCTGCCTCTCGTTACCAAATCATTTTCTCTCATAAGAATGATTGCTCCGCCATATGGCCCAACGTTCTATTTCTCCGACAAAGATATTGATTGCGAATTACCAGCGATCACCGATCCGGAACATCTCGACGGATTTGGCACATCTCCATCAGACTTGCTAGAGACTTCTGTGGCATGTCATAGTCTTGAGCTTTCCAACGGTGCCGAGGTAAGCTTTCCTCGATCGCTCTGCATTCGACCAGCTTCCTGAACAGTTTCCTCTCTCTTTGTGTCTAGTCTCCGTCAAATTCACATCACGAGTCTTCTTTTTCCCATATGATCCGACTTGCTCAGCTGGAGACCATGGTCTAGTAAGTACCTCCCGTTGTATCTTTGCATCTTGACAAAAGGTGTTGACTTCACGGACTTCGGGGATTTTCTCGCAGCGACGCGAATTCGAATCCAGAACGACCCGGGAGAACAGTTGCAACAGAAGAAATCGCGATTCAAATCATGGCTGAGCTTGAGTTTTGGCGAGAGATTCACCTTGAGCCGACACTGAATGCGAATCTTCGAGATGCAATGGACTTTTGGGAGGCGAAATACTTCAACGTGAGTCGTTTTATTCCTTTCACCAAATCTAGAATTGTCAAGTCCTGACTTCCCTTTCTCTCCTTAGTGCGTACAAATACTGCTCGGTGCTCGTTTGGCAGCGACTGACAACTCGTCCAAGAAATTTGAGACTACTTGTGCTGAGGCAGCGGCAACCTTCTGTATCGTAAGCATTTCTCTTTTCTTATTCGATGTTCTTCGTGTGCTATGCACTGATGTCATGCTTGATTTATTACTTTCCTTGCGTTCCTCAATGATCAGCTCGAAGGACAATTGCTGCAAGAGACCCCTTCGAAGGTCTCTGCCTGGCTATTGTTCAGGCTGTTGAACTCTGGTTTCACTCTAATCCACTGCTTAGGACTAGGAAACCATCAGCTACCCATTGAGAAAGTCACCATGGCACTTTCTCAGTGTGAGAGATCTATGAAAGACAATTTGACTCATTTCCCCGTCGCCAAAACATACTTGCTGCAGTTTGTTGATGCATTAAAGAGAGTAGGGATTTTGAGTACTTAGTATTAATCTTTACTAATTTGTTATCCTGACTGTTTTGGAATGCAGAACTCCTGCAAACATTGATGATTATAATGAAACTGACAATACGCAGCATTTTCGAATTCCGATGTAAGTTGAGGTGATGGAGTTAGTTTTCGTACCCTAGAAGCGAGAACGACAGCTCCGTATCTCCCATCTCCACCGAGTTCAATGAAAACATTGTATCCAACGACTCGTTCAAGTTGTGATTGTTCTCCACGTAAGGAATGAGACCGAGGGAAGCAGCAGTTCTAGAAGAACATGGAAAGTACTGTGGTCAGCATCGGATCTGGAATTGAAGGTGAAGCGAGGGCTAATTACGAAAAGAAATCGATCCCGACGCCGGCTAGTCCATCCCAAGGCTGAGCAGGAAAGGCGTAAAAGTCTGGCGCAGTGGGGTTTGAGAAGTCGAGATCGAGTGGTTGCTCAGCTCCTTTGGGAGTGCTCTGGTTCGTGTAGTCCAATCGAGCCTCAAAGGCAGCGACCAGTTCTTTGAACCTCTCGTAGAACGGCGTCGCGTAGGAGAAGCTCGTTGAGTAAATTTGCAGAGAAGTTATGCATGAACGGAGAGCTGAATCTGAGATTGTGGAGTCCAAGACGTTGGGATCGATCCAGAGTGTGTGAACGAGGGTGACACCACTGAGAAAGATTTGACTTAGCACTCGAGCTGACAGGTTACCTGGAAACGTCACGATGGCTTTGTGTTCTAACTATTAAATTTATGAGAAGTAGTCAGTCAATGATTGATTCAGGGGGGAATAACAAGAGCGTACTTCACATGCGGCAGCAGCGGATTGTGCGCAACGTATCAGAAAACGATCCCCAGGTTTCGTTTCAGGGCCAGTCATAGATCGCAGTAAAACTTGGACAGACTAGGAATCAGCAACAAGCCTTATCATGTTAGTGAAATTGAGACAAAAGTCACTGAAGAAAGGACAAAACTGACGTTATGATAGATGATCTCATTTAATTCCCTGTCGCTATTAGGTAGCTCTTCATCTGTGGATGTTGGTGAGAACAGGATCCAAGCTTCAAGATCTGCTAACAAATTGGATACTATCTCAGGTGGAGGGCTGACACCTTGTGGAAGATCTGCTCGATATATCGCTTCCCTGCAGGTAGTTGAGGATCAGTTGAGAGAAACGGAACAAAGAAGATGGTGACGACTGACTGAATTTTGGTCTCAAGCTGGTTGATTTGTATCGAATGGATGAAGGATGTCATCTATTATTAATTGATGTAAAAGTAAGATGAACTGAAGACTTGGTAGAGATGAAGGACATCAGCTCACTGGTGTAACAGATGCGTAACCAAAAGCGTATTCCTTTCCAGGTGAACGACCAGCACAGGCAGACGCCTGATGCATCAGCAGTTGTCGAAGGTCTTCATCCGACATCTCATCGATCGGTGCATTGAGAGGGAACTCAATATCGATATCTCGATCCTAGAAACACGACTGGTCGAGTCAGCGCATCTCATCAGGCTGTTAAATTTTTCGGAGTGGGAACGCAGGACGCTTACCGGTATTGAGAAAGGTCTTCCTAATTGAATGGAAATCAGCCTATCTAGAATATAAGCGGACCAGAAGACACGTTGGCGCATGGTGTAACTGCGAGGATCTGAAGACCGCAGCCGAGGATTGCTTCTGTGAAGACCATGCTCGACGCAACTCCGTATTGCCATTCCGATAACATGCCAGAGTGGCAGTTCTGATTCTGGGTACCGGAAACAGTATACTGTGAAGCGATCGCAGTGACAGCTTTAAGTCAGTGATGATAGAATTAAGCCTGATATGGACATTACCCACTTGTAAACAGCAGCAGAGCTTGGATGTGGGAGAGAGGATCCACCGAGGCAACTATGGGGAAGAACTGGACGGCAGCATTGAAGTAAACTTCATGTCCTACCATTGGCTCGTCTAACACCGAGTCCTCCAGTGTCTCATTCTCGCAGTATTTCGCTCCCAAACCGTAGATCGCGCACAGAAAGAACCCGGCGACAAATCTCTCTTTCTCAAGGACACTTATCGGTGCGTGGTTTGATGGGCTGATAATGTTGGTGTACTTGTGGTAGTTGAGAAGGTCGAGAGATTCAACCTCCGCGTTCCATTTACGAATCTTGTTCCACGGTAAGAAGTTGTATCGAGCGGCCATTTGAAGAAATGCAGTGCGGACGTAAACTGATCGCCGTTGCAGAGAAGGTATGGGAGGTGCTGGTGGATCTGATGCTGTCGAAAAGATCGATGGTGTCGACCCTTGCAGCCAAGTGGGAGTGGTGGGCTTAGTACTGCCATGAGTTCGTTTCAAGTGGCATCTCCGCACAGATCTACATGAACGTATAGATCCAAAGTCGTCAGTTCAGCCACCAATCACGAGAGAGGAGGAAAATGACCAGCTGCTGACCAGATACTACTCACTCAGCAAAGAGAGCCGCCCACTGGATTCGGCTGTTGCCTCCTTTGTGTAGCTTCTCACCTGTTGAAACCAGGTTCAACAGACCCAAAGCAGCAGCAAGACTCGTCTGATCATACTCTCCTTCCGTTTCGCTGTCGTTGCTGCCACCAAGTAACAATTCTGGCAGGTGGTTCTCTTCCCGCCGAGATGAACGTTCCAAAGCCACCTGAGCCCTCAGCTTGACCACCTTAGCTTCCAGCTCAGCAGCATAGCTGTATACGAAGTACAAAAGGGTTATGTATTTTTTTTGGTAACACTGAGAGCTCGCATTCCGCATGAATGAGTACACTCACCTCGCCATGTAGATTTCTCTGCTGGTTTTCTCCACGAACTGACAATTCGAATCCACAGCAATACACGAATTACACTTCCTGGACCCATGTTCGGTGACACACTTTGCCTTTCTCTTATAGCCTGGAGCGAACAAAAAAGAGAAGAGAATCAGTCGATGCGGGGGAGCAAGGTGCTGCAACCATAGGAAGCTAGTATATCAGCGCAGACAACTTTGTGCTCACATCTATCGCATGCTAATCCTCGCCGAGTCTTGACCTCCCTGGGTGGTCGTCGTTTGGTGGGCTCCTTCAGGCTGGAGGACGACGAGGAGGCGACAGCGTTGGTACCGTTCGACTCAGACATGCTGGCATTCATTCGGCTAGCCCCGTTGGAGAGCTGGGAGTGGGCTCCTGAATCAGAATTCTGTCTAGCACTGAAGCAGCACCTTCAAGGAGATGTTTCTTGGTAAGACCGGTGGATCGACGTTGAGGAAAGGAAGAATCGCATTGCCCGCGGCGCAAGGACCCTGCGCAAAATAGGGAACTCGCGAGTTTCGTGGTGCTTGGACCATCGACCTTTTGGCTTTACTGCAGCGTGAGAGTAACTTGAAGCCACTAATGAGTATGGAGAAATAAAATAAAATAAGCCGTCCGTCACTACTTTGCTGTGGAGAACAATCCAATGTTGAGGAGAGTCAACCCACCCCCGAGAGCGATTGACCTGCTGCCCCATTATTCTTAACCGGTTGGTATGACTAGCTCTAATCACCTTCGATCAACCCCAGCAATCACTTCAGTTGCTGACGGGTTCTATCCAGGATTCATAGAGTATCTAGAGCGAGATATTTAGATAGGTATTAGATTAGGTTAAAACCTGAGTTTCCAACGCCGGAGAACCAGATAGCGTTAATGATACCGACAAACGGTCAATCGCAGTAGAACATATGTCAACAAGGCTGAGTTGAGTATGTAGTGATAGGTGAAGATTCTATTTCGGTTCCAAGTAAGGCAAACAACGACGCTCTAACAACTGGCGCACCATCTTGATTTGGAATTTACATAAGTGCGCAAAGATCAGTAATTCTCCATATGAGCGGGGAATCCTTTCCATTCCCCATACAGACTTGTCAAAAAGACCAAGGGAGAATCTGTAAAAAAAAAAAAGGAGAAGTTTATTCCTTGCTAAATTTTAGTAAAGACGACTTTAGACTCAAAACCTCAACTTAGCGGACTGTCTTGCTGATTGATTGCACCCCTTTGAAGTAAACAAACGATCTAGATTTCAAGATACAAATAATAAATCACCCAAAAGAAGCGCTACTGATACACATTACGAGCGCCAGTGCATTTTTCTTCTGATCGACAGCTGAAGCAACCCATCAACCTCTCTCAGACATTGAGAACACTAACAGCAGCAGATCCATCAACTTTGATTCCACTCGTCTTCTCGTCGATGGAGTCGCCAGCGCTGTGGGGGATAGGAGAGGCATCTTCGATCTTCTCTCTGATCTCTGCGGAGTCGAGAACGACAGCAGAGGCTTCCAGAGATCCACCAGCGGTTTCCTTGAAGAAAACAATGACTAAAGAAATATAGAGTTAAGGTGCCAGAAGATATGGATAAAAAAATATGGTGTAAGCACACTGCTAGGGCAGAGCGCAGAGAGCGATACTCACCGAAAATCAAACAGAGCGCGATTACAACACAGTAAACGATGTAATATTTCCAAGTTATACTTGTCATTGCAACTGGCTAGAATATTACGATATCAGAGTAAATACGTCAGCTAAACAGACTGGTATCATACAGAACAGAGACCCCGCGATCAACTCACGTTGGCGTACTGATTGAACTAGAAGGTATTTGTTCAAAATTCCCGAGTAAATATCGGAAAGAGGGAAGATCAGACGTCGTAACAACTCACAATGAGAGCACAAGACACCGTAAAGTTGTAGATCACCAATCCTCTAGCTCGCATAGAGAGTGGAAGTATCTCGATGACATACGTGACCTGGAGAGGACTCCATCCAAACGACCATGGGATAGTGTTGAGGAAAATGAAGGCAAGAACGGCCTTTCCAGCGGCAGCGTTGGCGTTGCCAGAGTTGTTGCTGATTTCGTAGGTAGCCTCACAGATAGTCCAGGCGACGAAGGTGACCAAGATACCAGCAGTCGAGAAGAGGAACAGTGGCCGTCTGCCCCATTTATCAGCGAGAAACGCTCCCCAAATACCAAGCACCAGACCCCAGGCCTGAAGAATACCGTTGATGAGAAGCTGCTGTTTACTGTCCGTGTATCCAATTGAGTCGAGAACAAGCGACAAGTAGTAGCTGGTCAAGCCGTTGCCCATCCATTGACTGTACAAGGTAAGATAGAGACAAGATTGACGATGAATGAAAGAAGGTCGGGAGGTAAGCTCAGAACGCGCTGAGGACCGTTGAATGGCACGAACCTGGCAAATCCGACAAAGCAGATGATCATAGTCCTCTTTAAGTTAGCAGCGCCTTTGAAGAAAGTTAAGTATGACGAGTTCTTGTTGACCTCTGCGTCGACCTCGATGGCTTTAGCAATCTGTTGGCAAAAAAGAAACCTTCGTTAATTGACAGAGCGAATCAAGGTTGGCAATGACAAAAAAAAAGGATTCCCGAATCGATACGTACTTCAGCCATTTCAAGCTCAATAAGCTCGTCGGAAGCGTCACCATTGGCGTGGTATTTGGTGATGATCTCTCTCGCCTTCTCCGACTTTCCGTTCTTGACAAGCCATCGCGGCCTAACATTATTCAGGTACATTAGTGCGGTTAATGTCGGGAGATTAGATTCATAGAAACTCACGACTCAGGAATCCAAACGAAGGTGGCACATTGGAGGATGACAGCTAGAGCCTGAAGAATCGATGGAATTCTAGGCAACCAAAAGTTCAAGTTCAGTCAATGGTAACTTTGGTACAATCGGAAGGTGTATTTTACCTCCAACTCCAATCATTTGAGAGGGTGAAGGTGCCGTAGGTGATCCACGAAGCGGCGAAAGAACCCAAGCCCCACAGCGCGTTGTAGAGTGAAGTCAATGGGCCTCGGTGCGATGGGTGGGCGAGCTCAAGGATCAACAATGGTGCAGCAGTAATTGATAATCCGAGTCCAAAACCAATGAGGGCTCGAGCAGCGATGAACATGCCAAAGGTCTGAGCGCCGCCTTGGACTGATGACTCGAAAGCCAATAGTTAGTCATCCCAACACTTCGAGAATCAGATTCCATTCAGAAAAACGAAACTGACGACCGCAACCGAGAATCATTATCAAAGCTCCAATGAGCATACCGAATTTACGACCATACTGCGATAAGCAAGAAGTTTAGATAGAAAGGACCGCGAACTTCAACACGGGACTCACTCTATCGACAGCGATTGCTTCGAACGGAATTGATGCAAGTTGCCCAATATTTTGTATGGCATTGAATAGGCCAAGTGTACTCCCTGTGGGGAAATTGAAGAATGACTGCCAGGAATCCAGAGATTGAAGGCCGTTCATCATGGATCCGTCGTAACCTGTTGAAGAAAAAAAAATGGGGTTAGTTGCTGCTCTGGTAGATTGAAAACGAGAAGGAAGCGACTGGCCAGTGGCATAGGAACTCAGCTGGGCCACACAGAGGATCATGTTGAGTTGAATAATTCCTGCCGTCGCCCAATAGGTAACCTGAAAATTCATTATTTCTGTGTGAATAACGGAGTAACAAAGTGAATTCTGTCTGCAATACTCACCTTTGGACGACTCTTGAGAAGCGCGTCCAGCGCAGAATGCGGAGCCTGCTCTTTGACCTTGACCATGGTAGGACTCAAAAGAACAGAGTAATGGTAAAAAAGGAGAGGTTTGGGTAAAGAAAAGATCCTGATGGATCAGATGGTCTTGCTGTTATATATCCATTTTGCTGGTCTGGTGGACGATAAGGGCTGTCGGTTTGTGCGAAACCCCGTCCACCTGGCCCGAAAGAGCGTCTGGAGCGCGGCGTATCCTCGTCTTTGTAGCCAAAAATCACTCGCATTTTCTATTTTGGTTTTTAGTTCCTCTGCTTTACCCTTCTTTTTTCGTTTTCTTAACCGTTTACGAACTTTCAGTCCGATAGAGCGACCTGTCGTCATCTACTCAGAAATTTTGAATCAAACGGTAGCGCTCCGAACGGAGCGTCGCGCGGTGTCCCAAAATGTCGACGCTGGTGGCTATCGCAGAGGCCAATATGAGCATAGGCCTGTTCGATGGCTTATCAGCAGGGCACTTTTCACCCACCAGCACCGGTTGAGAGTTACCTGAATGCAGCTGGAGGAAGACCACGCTTCAAACTCTCAAAATCCGGACATCTATACCTTGAGAATCAGACTTTGCTTACGACCAGAGCACAATATGACCATCGAATACCCTGCCTCTGGGAAACTCCCAAAGGACTTTGTATGGGGATATGCTACAGCTGCTGCTCAAATTGAAGGTAAGGCTGCTGGCCAGGTTCTTTTAGATTGCTCCCTTCACAGATACTTACACAGGCTTTTGTAGGTGCACTGGAAGCAGAGGGTCGAATGAAGTCTATCTGGGATGTGTTCGCAGAAGAACAAACCGAAAAGGTGTATGACGGTTCGAACAACTCGAAGGTATGCGCCTTTTGCTAGTTCTCGTTCCTATTAACTACCACCACTAAAGCGCTTTTTTCGAAACTGTTTCACAGTCCTGTGAATCATACTTCAGATGGGAAGAAGATATTGCACTGCTGACCCAGTATAAAGCGCAGGGTTACCGGTTCTCCCTGTCTTGGAGCAGGATCATCCCACTCGGAGGACGAAACGACCCAATCAACCAAGCTGGCATTGATTGTGAGTTGCGACGGCTTCCCTTGCTGCTCTAGAATATGCGGCTGATTGGAATCTTGAAAGACTACAACAAGCTCATCAATGCGCTTCTTGCTAAAGGTATTGAGCCCTGGGTCGCAAGTCCCCTCAGCTAACTGCAACATCACCCATCTCAATGACTGATTCCATTTTCGTATGACTGAATAACAGACCATTCACCACTGGGATGCCCCGCAGACTCTTCAAGATAGATACGGTATCTGGTTGAACAGGGAAGAGTCCATTGCCGATTTCGTCCACTTTGCGCAGGTGTGCTTTGAGAACTTTGGAGACAGAGTTGGAAAATGGATCACTTTCAACGAGCCATGGCCAGTCATATTGTTTTCAATCTTCTCCCATGTTCCTTAATCTGATGAGAGGGCCTTCATTTTTTTTAGGTGCATTGCTTTCCCGGGCTGGTACAGTGGTGAATGTGCTCCTGGTCGATCATCCAAGCGTCCCTACAGCAAAGCCGGAGATTCCTTCACTGAACCATGGATGTGAGTTTTGACAAGCATTTGAACCTGTCAACTCCTTTTTCGTACTCGTTATTCACGCCTTGAAAATCGTTCGGTGATTCTGAAGAGTCGCTCATAACTTGACATTGGCTCACGCGCACGCCTACGCCCTCTACAAATCTAAATTCCAGCATTCGTCTCCTGAGGGAAAAGGATTGATTGGTATTACGCTTAATGGCGACTGGGCTGAACCATGGGAAGATACTCCAGAATGTACGTGCTGCTGCCCCTTTGTTGACTTTTGCCTCGTGTACGAGATTGGCTGGGGCTTTCTTTACCTCTCTGACATCTGTTATCTATAATAGGTCATCAAGCTGTGGAAGATAAGATGGCTGTAGCTATCGGTCTCTGGGCGGATCCAATTTACCTTGGATTCCAACCCCCTCAGCTGTTCAAACTTTTCCCCGAACCAGGTCGTATTCCAAAGTATACGCCCGAGGAACTCAAGCTGATCAAGGGTAGCTCTGACTTTTACGGCTGCAACACTTACACAACCAATTTAATTAAGCCTGGAGGAGACGATGATTCGTGTGGGAAGACAATACTGACTTGGATTAGGCCAGATGGAACTGACATCCACACTCCAAGTGAATGTACATGGATGGGTAGTGGTAAGTAACATAATCTCCATTAAATTTTCAATTTCCTTCGATCTCATGTTTCCTTTTCTTTCAGTTCCGTGGGGTTTCAGAAAGCATCTCAACTATTTGTACGAACGTTACAAGATGCCGATCTAGTACATCCTTTTGCTCCTCTTTTTCTGTCAAGCCCTTGTCCTAATTTAAAATTCACTGTTGTTTGTAGCATCACTGAAACTGGATTCTCTGTCAAAGGCGAGCGAGAGATGCCGATCGAGGTTGCGTTGAAGGATGACTTAAGAGTGAAGTGTAAGTACTTTTGACGTAGTCTTTTTAAAATTGATCACGGATCATGACTTTTTTTTTTTTCTATTGGCAGTCCACCAAGACTACCTCCAAAATATGCTGGCTGCTATCAACGAGGACGGTGTCGACGTCAGAAGCTACTTCGCGTGGTCATTGGTAAAGTTCTACTCAGTTTTTACCTAGTCCTAGATACCCTGGCTGACTCTATCTCTCCGCTGCTGGTGTTTTCAGATGGATAACTGGGAATGGGCTGAAGGCTATGGTCCTCGAATGGGAACGACTTATGTGGATTACAAAACTGGAAAGCGATACCCTAAGAACTCTGCTGCTGCTCTCACTAAGGTGCGTTTAGTGTTATGCATTTTGATTTTTGATATCCTTAATGACCTCTGATTGTGTCTCTCTTTATTTACACCTAGTGGTTCGATGATCATCAAGCGGAATAAAACAAGACCCATCACATCTTTTGCATTAACCATTGCTTCGTTTCTTCACTGTATACCTTCAAAGACAAATTCCTTTCGTCATTAGAATACTGTACTCCAGTTCTAATTTGCTTTCTTTAAAGACAACGTTTGGGAAGTTTTCCTTGACAAGCACACATTCCGTTGAAAAAAGTCCAAAGGGTTTCAGTGAATCTTTAACATTGCTGCAGGAAGGGTAGATGAAGGTCGAATAGACCTCCGTGCTTGTTCTTGTGAAATCTTCTTCACATCTTCTGACTTTTTCGTGTAATTCTTCGCATTTCAATTTTGGAAATGGAAAAACGACTGATTTCGTGACACTGCGTTGTTGTGTACTTCATTACGGATGGTCTATTCTGACTAGCAGCCTGCCCTGATTACACTTGGCTGTATCTAAAACGAAGAGCTGCAGTTACACACATCAATCTTGTCGAATGCGTTGTTAATCTGAAGAGCAACCATATACAACTAACGCCCTTCGCCTTCTTCCCATCGGCGTCCCCCTTCCTCACATAATCTTCTTCCCAATTAAGTCCTCTCCCTCTCAGCAACAACAGAGAAACACCGTGTTAATCCCTTCTCACCATGGTCATTCTGCATTCTCACGCATCAGCCACTGAGGCTGATGGTCAGAGCGGCGAGGACGGCCAAAGCTGCGATGGACGTGCTGCATCATCGACCGACACCGCGAACGATAAGAGGTAGTTTCTCAGTGGAGAGAGCCATGGTGTTTCAAAGGTGTCAAAGTCTTACCTCTTCAACATAGCATCACAGCCTGAAGTGACAGAAAGTATTGTGCCTCCACCGCCGCCCACGCTATCGGTGACTCCATATGTGCTGGGCACGCCATGAATATCAACCTGTCAGCAAGGCTAATGATAAAATAGATAAACGCGAAGAATGAAACTTATGGCTCACATATTGGTTCCCACAGTCAAGTTAGAAGTAGGAATCAAATACGTGGTCAGTGTAGTGTTGAATAGTACCAAGTTGCCCTCTTGAATGATTTCAGAGAATGGCAAGGCAGTGGAAGATTTGTTTGTGAATGCAACTGTGAGGTTGAATGGCGGTACACCTCCCCAAGTGATGTTGAGGAGTTGTCCTTTGATGATTGAGTTTACAACGCCGGTGCCGGACATGTAGAGCGCATTGACGTGGACCAGGGACGTGAGGAAGATAGCAAGTAAAGAGAATGAAAGACGCATCTTGTGCTGTTCTGAGAATGTGGGTGAGGGTTGAGCGAGAGAAAGGAACAGGGATGTGTGAAAAGGGCCGAAAAGATCGGCAGCCAAATTGATCGGGCGGCAGTTTTGAGACGTCGTTCATTTGCCATCCTGCAATTCCTCTCTTTTTCTTTTCAACTTCTGTTAACAAGCTGAAGTCTCTTTCAATAGCGGAGATGAAACTTCTGAAGATCTCCAAGAGCATCAATGTCGGCACGAGAAGGGTGCTTTGGCGAGCTCTACGATCACTGCTGTCATTCGAGGCGACCATTTCTTAGATTGAGAGAAAAGCTTATTATACGGACGTTACATAGTTCAAAGTAGAGCATATGTGAACAAGCGTGAGGTTGACTCGAGTACTCACTCCAGTCGCTGACAAGTTCTATTCAGGATTCGTAGAGTATCTAGAGCGAAATATCTATTGTGGTTGGAACTTATCAGCATGTCTACAATACGGAATAACCAACGCTAAGTTCCCTCTTTTCCCATTTTATACCATTAGTATACAAGCAACTATAATCTTCTAGCAGTGTTTACGATCGATCAACCGCTGAGGGTGACGGTCAAAGCAGCGATAACGACCAAAGCAGCGATGGACGTGCTACAACACCGATCGACACAAAATCCATCAGATAAAATCATGATGCTGAGAAGGTGTCGCGTTCTTACCTTTTCAACATAGCATCACTGCCAGAGGTGACTGTAAGTGTTGCGGCTTCACCGCCTCCCACGCTATCGGTGATTTCACATGTGCTGGGCATGCCATGAACACCGACCTGTCAGCCAGGCTAACAACATATATAACTGCGAAGGAGGAAAATTATGGCTCACATGTTGGTTCCCACAGTCAAGTTAGAAGTTGGAATCGAATACGATGTCAATGTAGAGTTCAACAGTACCCAGTGACCGCCTGGGTTGGTAAAAGAGAAGGGTACGGCAGTGGAAGATTTATTGGTGTACGCAACTGTAAGGTTGTATGGCGGTGAACCTCCCCATGTAATGTTGAGGAGTTGTCCTTTGATGATTGAGTTTGCAAGGCCGCCCATGTAGATCGCATTGACGTGGACCAGGGACGTGAGGAAGATAGCAAGCAAAGAGAAAGAAAGACGCATCTTGTGCTGTTCTGAGAATGTGGGTGAGGGTTGAGTGAGAGAAAGGAACAGGGACGTGTGAAGAAAAGGGCCGAAAAGATCGGCAGGCAAATTGATCGCCGGTAGTCTATTTTGAGATGTCGTTCATTAGCCATCCTGCTTTTCCTCTTCTCTTCTATTTAACACCTTTTAATGAGCTGAATTCCTTTTCAATAGGGTAGATGAATCTTCTGATGATCGAGAGCATCAGTGTCGGCACGAGAAAAGTGCTTTGGCGAGCTCGACGATCACTGCTGTCATTTGAGACGACCATTTCTTGGATTGAGAGTAACGCTTATTATACCGACGTAACGTCGTTCGCTGTATAGCAAATGTAAACAAGGTTGAGGTTAGAATGATTTGGATGTGAAGACTGTATGTTAATGACAAGTAAGGTTTCCTTAAAGGACGGACATGTCCTTGAATACAAACTGAGGGCGCTGGTGAATCTCAATATTACTACTGCAGGGGTGGCTCATCAACGATTTTTGAAGATCGAACGGGCCATAGTGTGAGTCCCTATCAGATCTTCTTCACTTCCACATCCAATTTAACGCACTGTAACGTTAAGAATGGGAATATGACTGATTTCGTGGCGCAAAGCTGCACTGTTGTGCCTCAATGAGGGGGTGTTTTGACCTGAATAGTACCCAGCCCGGATTGCACATGGCTGTTTCTACAACGAAGCACTAAAGTTGCATTCATGGATCTTGGCGAATGCTTCGCTAATCTAAAGAGCTGCTATATGCAACTAGCTCGCTTAGCTTTCCACCCATCGGCGTCCCCCTCCCTCTCATAATCTTCTTCCCACTTTTCCCCTCTCCCTCTCAGCAACAACAGAGAAACACCACTTAATTACATTCCCACCATGGTCATTTTGCATTCTCACACGTATTCTCACGAGCTCACAGCAGTCTATTCACCAAACGTATGGAAGACGTTGGTGGACTTTACTTTTCACGTTTTCATCTCTGCTTACTTACTTAATATTTTTTTCTTTTCATAAGTATCCTTGACCTGGCTTACTTGGGCATCAAACCTGAGAAGATGATCCCTCATACGAACCTCGAAGTGAGTCATCCCCACTTCGCGGCCTCTGATCACTCTACAGGGACCCTCCCGATGAAACCATTCACCGCTTCTCAGATTAGGACTGATCTAGCAACGCAGATTGGGATCTCTGGGGTCACCGTACCGATGCTCGAGTACACCGATGGGTCGACACCAAAATATGTGTACGATAGCTACGACATTGCTCTCCACGTGAGTCAATTTTTTACATATTATCTCTTAGTTCTCCCATGTTGTTGTTGGGACTGACGCAGCTCTCTTCTTACCTACATTTCTCCCGTTATTAGCTCGAGGAAACTGTCGCCGCCCACCAAGCAGGGAAATCTCTCTTTGGCTCAGAGGAAGGAAAGGCCCTTTCCCGTTTCTTAGAGTTCTACGGTAGAGTTCTCGGTCAAGATCTCCGGCCGTTCATAGTGATTCCCGTACGTCCTTTCTTCGACATCTCCTACGGCGATATGACCAACTGTCTTCTTTCGTCCTCCTCTCCTATCTAACCAACAACACCTTTTGAAGAGATGGAAATCCGCAGACCAGGCCTCAAAAGAAATGTTCGAGTCCCAACTTGGCGGTCCTGAGCGTATCCAAGACTTACTCACCTTCCTTCTCAACCCCGAGGCCAAAGAGAAGGCACTAGCGAGCACTAGGACAAAGCTGATGGTCATAGAGAGGATGTTAATGGATCATAATGCTAGAAAGCAGGGAAAAGGATGGATTGCTGGTGGAGATGAACCTTCGCACGCTGATTTCGTTCTCTTCGGTACGCTTCTCTAACTTTATTTGCTGAATAAACGAATCCCTGACACATTTTGTTATTCGTTCTCTAGGGCAATACGCATCGGGGACCCTCACGCCCGATCTGATGGATGGCCTGTGGCATCATGAGACGCTGCCGTGCCTGTCGGCGTGGACGAAGCGGATGCTGGAGAGTGGGTTGGTAGATAGGAGCTTGCTGGGAGAATATCTTTAAACATACTTGCCTTGATGTCTCTCATTTGTATACAGTCAGAGATCGTAAACAAATGACGCACGCCACTTGGCAATATACCGAATGGCTTTGAGGATGCCGATCTTTTGTACACAGCCTGATCCGTTCCTATAAAGTGCCTCAGCACTCGACCACTTTATTGAGCTGCACTCAACACTCACATTGACATTCATCAATCATAGTCACCATTTAAAATGTCAAAAGAAGCAGCTTCAGAGGTCAATTGATCTTCCTTTCCCTTGCACATGCTCTCAAACTCAATCTTTCCTTTTCATATATCCCGTTTCAGCACACTGCGCTCCTCCAGGCGATCCATGAGGTAGACTACGCCTCTCCCACTCTCAATCAAGTGAAAGAGAACTTGGACTGGGTGCAGAAGGAGCTCAATAAGGAGAAGAAGTCCGTCACGGAACTCGAGGCATCGACGTGAGTTTCCTTTCCTCTCTCCATTTCTAAAGCAGCTTCTGAGAAACATCTAATTTGCCTGGATTTCTTTCGTTCTTTGTGTACGATCGTTGGAAACACTACAGCAAGAAAGAGTTCAAGGAATGGCAGGCCATCAAGGAACGTACTGCCTCCCGTCTTTGGGTCAAAATCCAACACCCTCGCTCGAACAAGACAGTCCTCTCTGAGAAGGAGTCCAAAGAGGAGAAGGAGTATGTTCAGGCTTTTGGCTTGGAGCAGAGTGCGAGATCTAGGGTCCAGGAGCTCGAGAGACAGGTTGGGTCCCTTCAGGGCGACGTGAGTTTTCTGTATTTTTATTTTATTTTTATTTTTTGCTGAAGCTCAAGAGCAGTCTCAACTCACAATATATCTTAATCGTTTGCGCTAATATCAATAGATCACTCGTCTGGAGCCTATCGCAGCTCAGCACCAGCACCTCCAAAAGCTGCTCGACGAGCTGTACAGCCGCGTCTTCTCTGGTCCGACGCCATCCTTTCCAAACGAAGACTTTGCTGAGATTGCCTACGGAACTGCATCTGAGGAATTCAATCGAGTACGTCCGAAGACAAGAACTAGTATGGGTTGAACTGAATTCTGACAATCCATCCTGTATGTTCCCCACAAACCTAGATCCAAGGCGCCGTCACGAACGAACAGCGAGCTCTAGGACTGTTACAAGAGGCTAACATGCTGATGAAACGTGCAGCTCAAAGTGCTTCCGAGGTAGGTCCCCATCGCCTTTTCGACCTGAGGAGGTCAGAAACTGATCTTTATTTTCCCTCTTCAGGCGGAACAAGCATCAACGTGGGACATGTGGGGTGGAGGAGGTATGGCGGACATGATGGAACGTAACGCGTTGTCTGAAGCTCAGAGGTCCGCCGATCAAGCAAGGATTATGGTCATGCAGGCTCAGAGATTGCAGCCGATGATTGGCGACTTGCAGAGTGTTCAGATGCCTCAAGGGTACTACGCATTCCATCATCAGTTTTTCCGAATCATTTCACTGACGTCACTTTATTGGAATTCATGAAACAGGAATCTGATGGGCGACATCTTCTTCGATAACATCTTCAGCGACATGGCTTTCCACGAAAAGATCCAAAGGGCCGCACTCAACTTAAACAAAGTTCATGCGAGTCTGCTCAATATTGTTGGCCAGTCAAAGACTCATTTGGAAGGCCTGCAACTGCAACTGAAGGGAGCGGGGAGAGAGTTGGAAGATGCGAGGGGCAGGCTGCAGAGCGTGAGACAAGGTATCTTGGAGGGGGTTGCAAGTGGGAAGATTGCGGCGGATGTTCCTCCACCAAGTTATTCTTAGGCGAATCTGTTAATAATGCTGTGGTACAAGTAGGTAATTGCTCTTCCAGTGATATGCAACTTCCTCCAAAGGGACGTTATATTGCTAGACTGGATATCTTTGCGCGACAAAGACGCGAAAGGCTGAAGAAATATGATGTCTTCTTCATCACTTTACAGAGCTACTATATACATCGTCACTTATCAGGAAAGAGAAATCCGTCTTCCACCCACCTGCAGCTACCAACCTCCATCCCCACCGACATGACTAATCGTAGCCCAATCTATACGCGACCATGCCCTCCAACCGATGAACGTTGGTCGAGAAGCTCCTCAGCCTGACTTGTTCCACACGTTCAGAGTCGATGAGGTGTGCGGACGACGGCTGCCATTGAACGGGGATTTCGGAAGACGTCGAGGTGTAAGCAAGGATGTTGAATGTGCCTGTGACAAATTGATGGAATTGCGTGGATGAGCAGACATGCACCAATGAACATTACGAGAGAAAATTTGACGAAAAGAAGGAAGGAGCAAATACGAGAGATTAGTCACTGACGCAAGCAAATTAAGGAGAACAGATGTGGGCGAGACAGACATACATGGTTCATCTAGCGTTGGAAGGAAGGTAACACTAGCGCTGATCTGCTTCATTATTTCTCTAATATCTGCCTGAATTTCCTTCTCGGTCTTCTGCTTCTTGGGCTTTGTCGTTGGATCGGCGTCGTTGATTCTGAATGAAAATCGAGATGATTGACAAGAGATGTCAGGGATCGGTTTCTCACATTCAGCACCATCAGCAGAACAATGATAACAGAAAACTCCATGTTTCAACCCAGTCAAGTATTGGGAACGCTCTCGGCCCAACTGAGATGAAGTCAACCAAGAGACAGATCCAACTCACAAAGTCTGCCCCGGAATATCAGCCACCTTCTCGACACCCTCTACGGTCCCTTCATGGGAGATATCAAAACTCCATCTCTCCAGAGTCTCTAGCGTATCTTTTGAGATAACAGCGAGCACGAGACGAGATAGCTGGGACGAGAGCAGCCAGTCTTCGATTTGGGTCATTATGCTGGTGAGGTACGTTTGGAGGGATTCGTCGGTAGTGAGGAGCATTGGAAGACCATATCTGATAGTTATTTGGGTACGGAGAGAGGTGAGTTAAGGAGGACGAGCTAATGGAGTGTTGGTGGTGCAACAGGCAAAGTCAAGCAAGCTCACTTTTTCACCATTTTGAAGTCATCAGGAGGATAGATACCTCTCTGATACAGAATAGAGCTCTAGAATCACCCCAAACGGATAAGGATGCCACCGGGTAAGCATGGCGTAGAACAGAACAGATCAAGCAGTAAAGGGAAAGCTCACCACGCCGTATTCGAAGAACTCAGTCACCATTTTCGTCGAGCCTTTCAAGGTAACGACCTGCTCTTGTTTTTGTTTCGATCTCTGGGCGGTCGCCATGGTGGATGCTTGGGCGTGTAGGTGGTAATGAAGAGGGGACGAGGGGGGTTGGAAAGGCTGCTGGGTGAGAAAGTTGAGTGAGTACCCAGTGAGAGCCAACGTAGACCAAGGCAGGGCAAAGGAGCAAGTCAGTTTGCGACTCATAGCAGGGGACCCATATTTGCAGGAAGGATTCACTTACAGATGTGTTTGCAGCTGAAGCAGTTGGTTCGCTTTGAGGACAAGTCGCTGGGTGAAAGACGTGCGGTTGATTTCTTTCGATGGCGCGTGGCAAAAACGAGATACGGCCCCTCGGAAAACGTCAAGTGTTGAAAAGGCAGAGCAAAATCGTCAGAAGTAGATTCAATATGATTACTCAGCACTAAAAGAAGAAGGCAGAGTTTGCAAAAACTTCATCTGTGGCACCCTGGGCAAGAATCGCGCGTCTTCATTACCAACAATAACTTTCGTAGAAGCAACGACAATGATTTGTGAAAGTGAAAAATACAGGTTTCATAGAAGATGATCAATACATATTCATCACAGCTGAGCGCTTTTACGCTTGCACGCCCTCAGCATCTCTCTTCAAACCTAACCCCAGAGAGCTAATATTGATAGGCTGACCAGTCGCAGAGGTTCCGGTTGAGCTTATGCCCAAGATACTAAGAATCTGTCCCAGAAGTTGATTTACGTCGACACCCGCTGGGATCTATTTTCACAACAATCAGCGGTGAGCATCTACCATGAAGGTTCGCAGATCTGATGGGTAGACAGCACGTACAGTGACAGCTCTCTTCAAGATACCCAGTGAGCCAAGATTAACTGTGCTTCCTTTTCCGGTAGTACCAGTTGAGCTAATTCCCAGAAGCTTGAGAATTTCGCCAATCAGCTGGTTGGCGTTCGCTGCAACTGGGAGCTGCATCGTAAAAAAAAAGACACGATTCGTTGAGCTTCTTCCGCAGAAATAGCTAAGGAGGAAGAAAAAGAGTAATACATACTGTTACATTTCTCTTGTCCATATCAAACTCTCGCTTAAGAATCCCGAGAGAGCCAAGGCTGATGGTCGACCCTGTTCCTGTAGTACTAGTCGAGTCAATTCCGAGCAGCTTCAAGATCTGTCCAAGAAGCTGATTGACATCAACACCAGCTGGGATCTACCGAAAGGGAAGGAGGTGAGATAGAGTATGTATTGGTTTATGTGGGGAAAGAAAAAGAAGGCGCTTACGGTAACATCTCTTTTCAAAATACCGAGTGACCCAAGGGACACGGTAGAGCCCGACCCTGTTGTACCGGATGAACTAATCCCTAATAGCTTCAGTAGTTCTCCAATGAGTTGATTGGCGTTGGCATCAACAGGGAGCTACCAGTCGGAGAAAAGGTTCAGATTAGTTCTTCGGTGGATAGAGGATCGAGATGAAAGGACATCATACTTACAGTTACGTCTCTTTTCTCAACAGCGACCTTACAGTAGATTTAGAAGGTCAGAACAAGCGGGGATTTTTTTTCTCCTTTGGGGCAAGGGAGATCCACTCACGTCATAAAATGGACCTGCAGACCATTTTGAATCTCTAGGTTGGATGTCGTTCGAAGTTTCGACTGGAGCCGCCGAGGATAAAGCTGCCAATCCGAGAGCAAGTGCAAGTGATGGGATTGTGAGTTTCATAGTGGTTTGGTTATGTTGATTGGTGGTGGGTGGTAGGTGAATGAGTTGTGGCTATTGACTCAGCGGATATATGATGGAACGAAGGAGAGGGGAACAAACTGACGACTTCAGCTCCTCTCTGTTTTATACTAAAGCGACCACTTTTTAATTAACTCTACTTTCGTCATTTTCTTACTCAATTCACTCACATAAAAAGTGTTCGCAACGGATTGAAGCAAACCTGGAGTTGCCTGCGCGCGGTTGCGCTCCTCTCCCGCACTTTTAGGTTCAAAAACGGTCGCGGATGCAACAGACCCATGGTTCTGACGGTCATCCGGGAGGAAGCAACGTGGTGCTCATGCACATAGTAAGACTTTTAGCTCGCAGTGTCATTTCCTCGAGGTGGGCGGTTTGGGAGACGTGCAAAAACGATGGGGGAGGGATCGTCAAATGTGTTGAAGTTCCGTCGCAATTAGTGAACAGCTTCCATTTTGACCCTGATAGCTTCCACTCGCCTCTAGTCAGACATTCTTATAGCCGAACAACTTGGTCTCCTCAGCGTAAGCTGAAGAAAAATGTAAACAAAAAATTTCCATGCTTTGGTGGTGTCTCCTCCGGTAACGTCACCTCTGCGAGACGAAACCGACCGTCAAAAAATTACTGGTGCTTCAAGCTCTCGGATGGGTGTCAAAGGTCTCTCATCGTTTTTGAACACTCACAGGAGGTCTCTCTCTACATCAGCCACCTTAGAATATGGTGCTGTTGACACTGGAGTCCTGGTCGTCGACGCTTGGAGGTGTGTCTCCTTCAAATTCTTTGCTCATTTTTTAGCCAAGAGGCAACCTTGCTGATTGACTTTCTGTTGCTCTCTATAAAGTTTGATATACTCGCTTTACCTGACCTATTTACCTCCGTCGTTCGGAGGGGAATATGTTCTCTACGCTGAATATCTGTCGACACTCGTCAAGGGATGGCAAAGCGTTGGACTTAAAGTCATCTTTGTCTTTGATGGTATGTATTTGCTGGTGCTTAGTGGCTTGAAATAGACCTACAATCTGACTCTGGGAACATTCGCTACAGGCCCTTCGCCGTCGCTAAAACTGCAGACCGAACTTGGTCGATTGACAGCGTTGCTTTTGACCCAGCAGCTACATTCACTGTCACCATCGTCATCCAGCTCTTCATTCTACTACAACAACTCTTCTAGCAGCTCAACACCACCAATCCTACCACCTCTGCTCTTCGCAACGACAATAACGACTCTCAAACTCCTTGCACCCTCAGTCGAACTTATCTTCTCAGCTACAGAGGCAGATGGATTGGTATCTCAGGTTGCCAGCGAAAGGAAAGGCTGGATACTAGGAAATGACTCGGATTACCTGATCTATCCGGTCAAGGATGGGAAGGGTTACGTGGAGATTGAACAGATGTGCTGGAGTATTCCAGCTCTGCAAGTAGTTGAGTCAGAAGTTATCTCTGATGGGTGGGAATCAGCTGCTCCACGTAAGAAGAAGCGACAAAATGGCGGCTCAGGTACGGCGTCAGTTGCAGAGGGTGCCTCGTCCCACCACCCGACTCCAACCCGAAGGTCCCTTCCTCCGATTCTTCCACCGCCACTTGAATCAAAGCCCTCCCTCACTCTCACCTCAACCTCTTCATCTCAGCTCGCCGCCTTCCTCAAGATCTCTGAATCGCTACTCCCACTCTTCTCTGCTCTTTGCGGAAACGACTACTCACCAAACTCCATCAACAACATCTTCTTTCCTAAAGCGAACGGGGGCTGGTCATCCGAAGACCGCATCCTCCGCGTTTCTCAAGTGATCGAAGACCTGTGCGACCCTACTTCAAAGCTTTCCAGAACACGAGCTCAAGAACGAATTGAGAAAAAACGACGAGAACGACTGTCAACCCCAACACCTTCGAGCTCGACTCTTGCCTCTGAAGTTTCTTCCTTCACCGAAGGCGACATCGTTGGCGAAAAGGCCTTCCGCATCATAGAAGACTCCATCACGTCCCTTTTGTTATACCCACACTCGACGCAGATCACAGAAGAGAAACTCAGCACCCTCACGGCTGATGTAATTGCTGCAACACTCATCTACACGCATCATTCACCTGAAGACTCGCAGGAGAACTTATGGTTGTCAGCTTGGCTGGAGAGCGGATCCATACTGCCTACCATACCACGTGTGGTGCAGCAGAACAGATGGGTTGCGAATGTAGTGTATGAAGATACCAGCAGGAGAACATTGATGGATATCATTGGGGCTGACGTGAGGGATGTTGCTTGGAGTGTGTTGAGCCAGTTTGCGACGGACGAGTTCGGCACGGAGGAAGAGGAAGAGGAAGAGGTGCTGGAGAATGTCGCGGACACTTCGAAGGATGAGACAAATGAAGAAGATGAAGAAGATGATGACAGTGAAGATGGTGACGAGGACGATGACGAGCTGATTGATGTTCGTGAGGAGATGTCTGACGACGAACCTGAAGACGCTGCGGCTTGGATGGAACCTGTATCGCTGTGAGTCGCAGTCCTTCATTTTGACTTTGGACTAAAGCACTAAAATCTTTTTCATCTTTCTTTTGTTGTAGTGAAACCGAGTCATTACCATCTGCTCCACGGCGGCGATTCATTACCGAACACCTTCGCTCTTCAACTCGTCTGAATCCAATTCGGCGTTTCATCGTCCCCCTTTCAACCCTCATCACATCTTCATTTTTGTCCGAACCTATGCCAGCTACAATCACTGGACTTGCTGAAACCACGCGGCTAGAGATCTACTTGACAACTCTCAACTCCCTAACGCCAGAAATCTCAGCTCTTGCTTCAGTCAACAACCCAGCAGTGTTGGGTAATAGAATAGGATGGATTGCAACTCTGAGATGGATGGTTGCTGCTCTTCATCGCAGAGACAAGGACCCAAGTCGATGGATAAGATGGAGTGAGTTGCGGTGGATCATCAAATGTGGTCTGAGGAGCGAAAAGAAGTTCCTCAGTATCTTCAAGACCTCAGAAGTGGATCCTACTGCAGGATCAAAGCTCACAACAATCAGGCCTGATGGTGCAGACGGAACGACTGTGGATACTAAAGCTCAGCCAACCCACCCGAAGTCCAAGCTTGAAGTTACTTCTCGAACGATCCATCTTACATCTTGCCTTTTGACATCAACAATCAACACCAACCTCCTTCGAGATGCGCTTCTTCTCACTTCTGTTCCCCTCAACGACGGTCGCTTCTACTCAGGTCGAGCGCTCCATCATTCTTCTGAAGAGGACGAATCTGAGACGGCGGACGAAATACAAGAGATCGAATCAATCATGTCACTCGTTTTATCTGGAGAGATGACTGAGATGTTGGGTAAGGAGAAGACCTCTCCTGGTGGGAAGGTTGTCGGTGGTATCGAGAAGAGTCGAGCACAGCTCAAGAAGGAGAGGAAGAGAGCTGCTGCCGAAGCCGCTATGAATGGAGCTGGCATTACCACCAAAGCCCAACCGGATTCGGGAAATGGCGGTGCTTTCGGTGCCTTGATGGATTTGGACGATGATTAGATTATTGTTTTGGTTATTCGATGTTTACACTTAGACAGAATGTTCTGAAATGTCTTGTCTGTATCTACAGAATCCTCTCTCTGCTCACCGGAATACTTCATGGTATCCCAAATCCATCTCTTTCTACATTCCGGTTGTCCGGACATCTCCTCTTGCTTCAAAAACAAACAAAGGCCGCAACGCACGAAACTCCGCGCGGCCACGAATCTTCGCGAAGACGGAGCGAAAGCGCCTAACCTGTCCCCACCGCTCTCTTCTGGCCTGGCGCTTCCTCTGGATTCTAGCATCTCACCAACTTCATCCTTCTTCTCCTTCTTCCGTGTTACCGAAACGAATATATAAAGCCTTCCCCTTGATCTGTCAGGCCTCATCCCATCCTCAACAAATACACAACAAAACATCGCAACACAACAAATAATCACAACAATCATGACTACTGCTCCACTTCGAATGACTCCTCCCAAGTCTCTTCAAAGAGCAACCAAAGCCAAGCTCTTCCACATGGAAACACTCAAGGCCAAGTTCTGTGGGTCTTGTTTTGTTCTCTTGTGTGTTTTGCCATATGACTAACTCTTCAAAATTTGTTTTGAACATACTCAGTCGCTCCAGAATGTATTCCGTTGATGGTACTTGTGCCCGTCATCTGTTCGATCGGAGTGTGGACTTCATACAAGACCTTCAAGTATGACCCTGACGTTGAGACGAAACCATGTCAGTCGCGCTCTTTTTTTTTCTACCAATCTTCCTCTTCCATTTCATGATTAGCGACTGATTTTAACTTCTGCTTCTTGAACTTCAGGGGAAAACCGAACTCGAAATGATCGAACAATAAGGATGGACAAGAGCGGCCACTTAAGGGAGGCGCGAACGACGCCATGGCAGGAAGGGAGCGAGGAGGAGAGACAGGCGTACTTGAGCATAAGCCGATTGTGGAGACCGTTTGGTGCTACTTTTGCCGGCACCAAATAGGGGATTAGCTATCTACCTGGTGCACGGTTCACTTATCTGATCTCTCTTCTTTCGTAAGACCATACTCGTTCTTGGTTTTCTTGTTCTACTCGTAATATGTATTTAAACGTTTGTCATCTTGAGTCATGCCTAATCATTTTGCAAGGTGTTAATTGAACAACGCAAACCTGTGATGTCTATAAGTAAGTTCTAAATCGTCGACACATAATCTAAATCACGGGATGAGTATCTGATCCATCTACATTTTCTCTCTAAACAAAACAAAGCCGAATCGTCTAATTATGCCCACCGTACGTCTTCATACCCTCCATCCCCGCTTTGGCACCTTCCCCCCTCTTCTTACCCTCACTCTCAAACTCGTCTAATACGCCCTGCTCGTCCTTCCACCCTTCCTTGAGCCATGCCTGGCAGTTCTTTTTGTCCTTCGGTGTGCCCTTGGAGTACAATTTGACGAAACGCTCCAGGTTGGCGGCGCGGCCGAAGCAGCACCAGGAGAGGACGACGGCAGGCGGGATGGTGAGACGGCCCACTTTAAAGCACTAGAAGGGCGAAGAATATTAGGTTGGGGAGCGATGAAGGGAGCGGTTGGGAGGTTGCGTCGAGTCGAGTTAGTGCGAGTGTGAGAGTCAGTCACCAAACGGCAGACCTAGATGCTAACGAGCAACGACTCACATAGCTCGTAATGGCAACACATCTGACAGTCTTACCATCCTCCCTCACACCCTTCCCACCTTTTTTCCCACCCTTCGTCAAGAACGTCGCTTCCAAATGGACCCATTTATCGTCGATCCCACCCATCTTCATCTCAATCTCACACATCGCCAATGCCGGTACTTCAGTAATGAACGAGTAGGAAGAGTTCCCTAAGCCAACCCAGCCGCCGGCCATGAAGAACGGAGCCCAGAACTCCGCGCACTGTTAACAGAAAGAATGCGTCAGCTGGGACAAACTAAATACCGAAAGCAGGGGGTTCCAACTCACAGCTTGCATCCTCAGTGCGTCCAAGTGCATGGCATAGCGACTGTTGCTTAAGTGCCCGTTCCAATCAATATCATCGAAAGCTGCCCAGAAAGTCTTTTTCGTCTTGAGCTCCCATGGATTGGCACCCGTCGACGGCAGTTCTCTGACGTGTCTGATGCTTCCTTTCCAGTAGCCCAAAATATATCCTCTGATTGCTGGGTAGAAGACCTTGAAGTGCCAGACCAGAGGGAAGGAGCGAATGTTGAGGAGGAGAAGAACGAGGGCGGTGTATTTAATTGGAGAGGGGATTGCTGACGAGATTGTTGCGAGGGACTGGGAGACACCCATGGTGATGAGAATAAGGAGAGAAAAATAGAAATGAAATAGAGAGGGAAGGATTCGAAAAGCAGAATGTAGTTCGAGGAATGGGAGCAAAAAAAAGTTGTCGTCTCGTAATCCAGCCAAGGCAAACGAAGTAGCCGGAAAATGCAATCCACTGGAAAACCTCGTCTTGACCAATAGAAGCCTAGCATCTTTCAAAATCAGCCTCACTCGTCCCGGAATGTGCTTTGGAGAAAGGTGTTCATCTGGAGAAGGAGCGATGCAGAGTTGTTGTTTTTGTCACTTGCAATAGCTTAGTGATTTCGAATTGGATGAATGCAACGAGAGGGGGGATAAAATAACGATTCAAGGTACGCTTCTACAACATCCTGATTCCAATCTTACATTGCTGTCAAAGCAAGTGAGAAAACGACCAGTCAGAGCAGTAAGCACCGCGTGTTGTCTCAGCAGATAAGAGCGACGGACAAGCGTTGGGTTCGGCAGGTTCATCCTTCTTGGTGACCCCTCTGTATCCTGTATAGAGCGTGACTGTCTCCACTGTTCCCACAAAGACGATGATCGGGAGAACTAGCAGTAAAAAAGAAGGGCGAAAGCAAAGACGCGTTGGATTCCCAGGTGGAACCAAAAGGATGACTTCTAAGCCGGAGAAACAGCACAGAGAAAGAAGAAGATGGAGAAATCTATTCACACAGCTTGTTCTTCTTCAGTTTCTCCCGCATTTGGTTAAGCTTTTGCATTGTTCCTCCAGCCAGAGGGGTCTGCGCTGGGTCAACAGGGGGAGGAGACATTATTTCAACGGTTTGGGGAGGGGAGAGATGTTAGTAGTCCGTTTGTTTATGAAGATGATGATGAAGATGATGAGAAAAAGAAGAGACCAGGAAGGACGCTGGACGGGTTTTATGGGAAACGACAAGTCTGTGCGCGATCTGTTCCGTTAGACTGGATGGCAAAGGAAGCTTCGCCGAGTGGCCTCGCGTGTCTTTTCGCCTCTTTGCAACGGACTAACCAAGGACGATGCTGAGAGCAACTGGTACCTCTTTCCTTGAGTTTTCTTGGTGCGGCTTCTCCAAATTCGCTCATTCTTGCAGTGATGAGATTGCGTCGAGGAGAGAAAACGTCAACTCCACTTCTGATGTTTTGGATAGCAGCCGTTCCATTGCGTCGGTTCTGTTGCCTCCGTTCGAAAAAAGTGTTTCTTTTTTAATGAACTCCTCAACGTCCTTCCCTTCAAAGTCACGTTGGGGGGCAAAACGGTGAACGTCAAGAGAAACCGGAGCTGCTTCCTCCCTCGTTCGACCATCGCGCTGGGATCTTCTGCTCGACATCAAGGCGGCTTACCACTGTCAGAATCTACGACCCACATCTCTCTTTCCCTCTTGCTTTCCTTCATCCTTCATATACCCCCTCCCAGCTTTCTGTTTCAGCGCTCTGTAAAAAACGTGTGGTGACAGACGCGCTTCCACCGCTAGCACGGAACGTTCGTCTCATCCCTCATCTAAACATCATTCTGGAGATATCGCCGCACGAGCCATGTTGCCCTTGCGTATATAAAGAGAGGGTAATCTCGGTCTTCTTGGTCCCATTCTTTTTCTTCTTCTCAGCTTCTCTGGTCGTTCACACTCGGTTTCTTCCTTCCTTCCTCTCGCCACGTCTGGATTTCTATCCCGCTGCGTCTTTGTTTCGCCATGCTCTCCCAAGTAACACTCCTCCTCCTTGCCTCTGCCTCCTTGGCGTCTTCCTTTCCACTCAGAAGAGAACTGTTTGGGATTAATCTTCTTGGAAAGAGGAAGTTGACGTTCGACAACAATGGAAAATTCAAAGTTAGTGTAGTTTCCACAACAAGTCTGTACTGTAGGACCAAAGGAAGCAATGTTGATCCTCTGTTTACTTTACCTCGTCTCTTTCAAGGTTGTCAGTTTCTCTGACATGCATACCGGTGAAAGAAATGTACGTTAGCCGTCTGCTTCTGTTTCTTCCCTTGGGCTAAACCCGTTCAATCAATCACCTGGTCTTTCAGGGAGATGGATCTTGGGCATCATGGGGTCCAGCTAATGATGCTGCTACTCAAGCCTGTCATGCTACCGTCTTGGATCAGGAAACACCAAACTACGTTGTTTTCAACGGTAAGCTCCCCACTCGCGTAGTTGCGCTTTTTATTTTTTCACGCTGGCCTCGCTTATCTTCTGACTCGATGGACATCGTTTCAACTTTATTCTAGGTGACATGATGACTGGTGAGTGTCCTTGATCTTGGTCGTTTGAGCTTCCCCAACACCTCAGCCCTGGGCTACTAAAGAACGATCTCTCTCGTCTCACAGGTGAAAATGTCTTCGCCGACAACGCTACAAACTACCTCGACTTGGTCTTCAAACCAACTGTTGAAAGAAACTTGCCATTCAGCTGTACCCACGGAAATGTAGGTAACAACCTCTTGTTCGTTTATAGCCCTCCCTCCATTACTGACATGTTGGCTGTTAGCACGACAACGCCAACAACATCAACCACCAAGAAGAAATCGAATACGAAATGAAGCACTACCCAGAACTTTCTTACACCAGATCTGATGCCGGTCCAAAGCCATATGGAAGTGGAAACTATTGGGTTCCCGTCTACGCCAAGTCTACTGAGTCAGTCAACTCTATACTTGTTTGGAAACGAGAGTGTCAAGATGCCACTTCTAACACACCGTCCCCGTTTTGCTTCGGTAGCTGGGTTCCAGCTTTGATAATGTGGTTCTTCGACTCCCGTAGTTTCGTCTCTGGTACCGGAAATGGGCCAGGACCAGTCCCCAAAGAGGCGGATTATTACTGGGTGAGTTTTTTCCCCGTCGAGTTTCATTTTCGGAGTCGGATGGACCTATGGAATGTTCCATTTTAAAGAGAAGTTGTACAGCTGATAGTTGTCAGAAGAGGTGTTGCAGAGCCGGTAGAGGTATCATCTCAGCTAACCGTTTTATTTTGATCCAGGTCGACGAAAAGACCGTCCCAGCTTACATCAGACTCCAAAAACTCCTCATGCAAGTCGCTTGGTTTGGAAAACTCCCACCTTCCCTCGTTTTCGTCCACATTCCCCTCCAACACTCCCAGGAACTCGCCCTCCTTCCCGCCATCACCAACGACAACATCGCTCAGTACGGAACGCACGACGACGACCCCGATCCATCTACGCAGGGATTTTACAACAACACCTACAACGGTCTTGATTTACCCTTCTGGAACGCGTTGGTTGATCTCAATGGCGGTAAAGGCAACGTCTTGGCGGTTGTCTCTGGCCACGACCATGGCGATTCGTGGTGTGCTAGGTCTCCCGTCTCTTCTGGCATTCCTCTCTGGTGAGTCTCCCTATCATTCTCAGTGAACAATGACGGCCACTAAAATCCCTGACCTTGGTATTTCCCAACATCGCAGTTTCAACGGTCACTCTGGACACGGAGGATACGTTACTGCCAATACAGCCGTCAGAAAGTGAGTTTGTGATTCACCTTGAGCACTGAAACGAATGCTGATCACGTTCCTTCATACTCCACAGCGGCCGTGTCTTCAACCTTGACCTCAAGGACCTCCAGAAGTCAACCCCAACCGTCAACACTTGGAACTCTTTCGAGAACAAGACTGTCGCGGACCAAGTCACTCTTGGTCCTCAGTACTTCTCTCAGTATAACTAGGGTGGAACCTGTTTGCGCCGGTTAACCATTCAAAAGTAAATATATAGCGCTCCATCTACACGAAAAGAATTCAGACCACGTCTTGTCGTGCTGAAGAACATCGGGCCATCCTATGCAAATGTCACAGAAGTAGAAAAAAATAATAGAGAATTCCAACGGCGTCTCTTGCTGTTTGATGGATGAGATACTTCGGATATTCTTGACTGAAGGTTCAGATCCGGGGAATTTTCGCAAAGCATTGTTATACAAATCTCGTTCGCTCGATCGGACGAACTCGTCGGCGCGGTTTCTTCGAATGATTTCAACCGTCAGCAGCTCTGTACGGGAAACCTCACTGATCAGTGCAGAAGGAGCTACCTCATACTTTTCATTTACATACCCACACATATCGAGCTTGTTGTAGTTCAATCGGCTCACTGGTCCGTCAACAACCATCGATTCCGTCGCCTCTCAAAAAGCCGAACTCTTGTCCGGCCTCTTCATCTCAACTCAACAAGATCAGCCTCAGATCACCAATAGAATCATATTGCTGTTTCACACTATCATTATCCGGCAACTTGGGTTGAAAATCAGTGTCTGGTTCGTGTTTTATCGGTGCAAAGAGCCTTCGTAAACTAGAGCTGACGAAATAAACGCCCCCTCATGCTTTCTCCAGGTCTGCTCTTGCTCTTAACAACACACCTATATACCCATCGTAATCCAGTACTCCAATCTCTTTCCTAGACTATCACCCTGATTGGCATCTTGCTGCGCAAACTCCTCTCCCTTCGTTCCTAACAATGCCACCCTTAAAACGACCCCACTCACCTTCTTCAGGACCATCAGGACCCAGCAATGGTGCCTCTGGAAGCTCTACAACGGGATCAGCCTTCTCTGGAGCAATGGTGAACCCGAACCAGACGTTATCTGAGTTCCTACCCCAGTTCTGGACAAACATCATGACGGAGATGGAGACCGATGGAGCACCTGAGATTGGAGGATTCAGAGAGCACGAGCTACCGCTAGCAAGGATAAAAAAGGTCATGAAGAGTGATGAAGATGTGAAGGTATGGTCTGTTTCTTTCGACCCGGCAATCTGGTGCTACCGAGCCAGCAGCAGCCTGACCACATTGTTCCATTCAACCCTACAGATGATTTCTGCTGAAGGTATATTTTCAACACTCCTTCTTGTTCCCTTGCTGTTATCTGTGTATCACTGACGATTTCTCGCTGGTCCCTCGCAGCACCTTTACTTTTATCACACGCCTCCTCCATCCTCATACGGGAGCTATCTTCACGTGCTTTCCTCATATCCACCTCGCTCAAGCGTCGTACTCTGCAGCGAAGCGATGTTAGCGCCGCCATCAAGGAAGGCGACATGTTCGACTTCCTGGTTGACATCGAAGGCGGGCACACCAAAAAGGAGAAGGAGAAGGCGGAGAGCAAGAAGCTGGGGAACGGCAGTACTGGAAAGAAGAATGTGAACGGTGCTAAGAATGGTGCTGCTCCGCTCTCTGGCGTGGCGAAGCAGCTGGGTGCGTCGCTTGCTGAGGACGAAGGTCTGGAGGAGGATCAAGACGACGGCGGTACCTACGGCTGGGACGAGTCGCCGACCGAATAAGAAGGTTTTGGTATGTTGTGAGTTGTTTTCTGCTCTCTCTAGTTGAAGTGTTCTTGTCTGACATGCTGCGCGTTATGGCTGTGCGGTCCTGGTGTCCGACTGGAACAGAAATCATCAACGATGTTGTAAAAGCACGCTATTTTGCTCCACAGATACCCAGCAGTCAAAAGTCTATGCATCTGTCTAACACTTAAACTATGAAATTTGGGCGGCTTTCGCAAAGCTGTCTTCTTTCTGTAGGTTATTTGCGACAAGCCACGAGAAGGAAACTCCAAACAACAATAAACATATGTTATCCTTTCAAATATACACAAAATATTTATGGCATAGAAGCGACCACGGTCAGAGATATCCTGTTACAGAACATGCACACTTATTCAGAACCACATCGGGCCCTCTATTCATCTGCACTTCAACAATCTTCCTCCTCAAACTTTTCTCACTGCTCTCTAGCCGTCTACTACACCTGCGCTGATCATCAGCACCGAAGGCACCAGTCGCCGCCGTATAGGGAATGAACGCGCACCATCGGTGTTTCCAAACAAATAGCAAGCGGTTGGGGTTTCCTTCTTCAGACATCGCTCATACTTGAACTCTGCGGAGAATTCTCCCTCTTGTTCGAGATGTCGATTGGAGGAACCGAACGTCGGGGGCGGATGGGTTCTTTCGGGAACGGATGCACCAGCGCTCGCAAACTGGTGGATCTCACCACCTGCTTCTCTAAATCACTACTGTCATCTTTGATAGAGTACATCAGCTCTCCACCGCCAAGGTGCCGTGCCCATGGTGGTTGTGGTGGACCGTGTGTGGGAGGTGAGGCGTTGAGGAGAACCCATGATTGTGCTGGTTGACGAGACGGAGCGTTTTTGAAGGGCCGGAAAGTACGCTTGAAGAACCCCTTTGGGCGTGAGGCTGATAGAGTGGTTTTGTGATTGTATGGAACGACAGACTCGTTGTCAGTTCTGGTCATTGCCAGCTCCTGCCCGGATAGGTGGTGATGCTGTTGTTGCAGCTGAAGAGGGGTGAAAAGAGGGGAGACCTTAGCCACCTTCTCTACCTCGTTTGTTTCTTCTACACTAATTCTCTCAACCCCTCGCGTCAGCGCCGTCTGGAGACCGCCGTCGCTCCACAGCATCTCAATCTCAGGCGGCATGCCACCGCTCTCAACCCTCGCAAAGCGCGAGTTGGTGAAGAATGTCGGAGGAAGCACTTTCAGTGCTTGAAGTGGCTTAATTTGTCTTCGTTCGGCGATAGAAGGGGAGGAGGAGGTAGACGCCGAAAGGGATCTCTTGTGCGCCGTTGGTGAGTCGGATATCAAGGTCGAGGAGTCGGATGCGAAGGCGGTCGACAGTGAGATGCTGTTGCTACTGTTGCAAGTGTTGTGGTCCTCGGAAGAAGGGTATACTGATTCTTCTGAGCTGGAAGAAGGTTCGCTCATACTACCGCTGCGAACACCTACAAAGGCATCTGTCGGACGAGCGAAAACCATCGTACTGATATTCTGCACCACCCCGACCTCCACAAGGGTATCCAACGACGGCTTTGACGTAGAAACTACACTTTCTACCAGTTTCGCCTTCTTCTTCACGAATTGGGCCGGAATCCGCCTTGTCGGCACCTCCTCCTCGTCACTACCTCGACTGTAGATGTGGAGCAAGTTGCGTTCGCCTTGGTGGCCCGCAACACCGCTGTTCAGCAGCTCGGGTGTACCAGTCGTCAGTGTGTTTGTGCTTGTGTTTGTGCTGCTAGAGATAGTATGATGTCGAAGGAAGATCGGAAGGGAGATGTTTGGGTTGTGGGCAGATGTGGAAGGAGATGTGCCTACGAGACCAGCTGGAGTCCACAGAGCATGAAAAATCAGTTCTCTAGAAAATTTTGGGTTGAAAAGGTAAAAAGACGATTCAAACGGACCTTCGCTCGTAAGTTCCATCTCAACCTGGACCCAAGTCATTTCCTTCCCCTTCCCCTTCCTCTCCTTCTCTCGGACATCCACCTCTCGGATCCTCTCGTCATGCGTTGTTATCTGCTTTCTAGCTCGTCTGAAGAAGAGTGGCAAGGTAGTGATCGGTTCTGTGGACGCTGTTGACTCAGACCAGCGGGAGTTCAGAGGGGCGGATTCGACGATCTGCCAAGAAGAAGAAACTGAAACGTCAGCGGATTATAGTTAGAGAACTACAGTGCTGGTTGCTCACAGGTGGTAAGATCTTATATTTTTCTGGGAAAGGTAAGGACAGAGAGTACTCTTCAAGCAACTCAATATCTTCGTCCTGGTAGGGAGATTCGCATCTCAGCCTCGCTGCATTCCATCACAAGGCTCCTTATCGGCACTTACAATAGCATTCAACACCTCATTGGTCGAGCTATATGTATTCTACAGATAGTCATTACAAGAAGGAGTGCAGCAACTTGTCAGTCAAAATCGAGATCGGGAAACTATGCGATGAAGGGCAAAGTGAGGATGATCCCAACGAGAGACAGAAAACTCACGGGAGCATTCGAACGTCTTTCTCCACCAGAGGATGCTCCATTCTTTACATTCAAAGTGGAATGCGATGAAAAACCAGCAATTCAATTAATTATCTTTTTTCGAAAGAACATGAGCGGTCTCGACTCACAAAGTGATTGTCTGCTTGCAACCAGGAGCTGAAGACTGAAGAAGCGTTGGATGAGTTTCTGCGGTGCCCAATCATATTCTATCCCATTGTCGTTGTCCAAGTGACGGTCGGATGGGTATCTCTGGCTTGTCAGACAGGGACCAAGGTGGTGGCGGCGCTACTATGAAACGAGTCGGAAGAATACTGGCTGCGCTTCTGTTTCATCGCTTTGGAGGAAGCAGATAGTGTCTCTGAGAGTGGAAGTTGCAGACTAGAAGAACTGCATTCGAAAGAGGCTGTCCGACAGCGTGCTGCAAGGAATTTCAGCATGCGAAATGGGATCCGAGCCTGCGCGGGGTCCAAGACACTGTGGTTGGACTACGGGACAGAAAAAAAAAGAATGAGAAACAAACTGGTAGACTGTAGCATTCAACAGAAGAATGGAAAGCTATGAGCGACTGACCTTTGATCACCTCGTACCTTGCTGGCACATCCCCTCTTCAGAGGTCAGCACCCGCCGCCGACCCACTTCTCCTCGTCGGCCGGCAACTCGACGAGAAACAGGTTGAGGAGGGAATCTGCTTTACCAGAGACGGTGAGCAGAATCAGCGACGAGAGGAAGAGGAAGGTGTACACCGAATCAATCATTGTTGCGCAGAAAGCAAAAGAAGAGGAAGAGGTGATGGTTGAGGGTTGCGATTAGAATGCCTCCCTGGCTTTAATCATTTTACAGTTTTCTAAGAGCTTTTTGATCGAAAAATCAGGGGAGTTTGGAGCTGCAGCATTGCGCACGATGTTCAGAAGAAGGACGGGAAAAAATTGTCCGTGGGCAGAGACAAGGGGACCCTTCGATCCAGTGGCGACAACAGAGAGCCGAACAGACGACGCAGGGGACAGCATATTCTTCGTGATAAGGGCAGTCATTTCGCCCCTTCACCCTTCTTAGCTGGTCAGTTCTGTACATAGCTGATGTCTTAAGAGGTGCAAAACACTTACTACAGATCGAGCACAAGGATTATGTGCGCCTTGACGATCTCTGGCTTGCCCGCCATCTTCTTACTAAAATTTTGGAGCTCGATCACAATGCGATGACGAGCAAGCTGTGAATCAGGTCCTTGATTCAGCAGTGTATTTTAAGTAACAGTCGTACACAGGACGTTTCAAAGGTAAGTAAGTAAGTACGCTTCCAGTATTGGAAAGGTATAAGATCTCCAACTGCACTGCGAGGCAGCTTTGATGCTAATCGGACGCTCGTTTTAGGTCTCACGCAAAGCTCGCACGCACAAGTCAAGCGATGAACGGTTCCCCGTTCTGCTCAGCCTCTCGAGACGATGAGAGGAACTCAACATCATGTTTTCGAGAGTTGGTAGCATGTTATGAAGACAACAATGAATTGTGTACACAAAATTTTGGCACGCACCTTTTCCTGAATGTAAAAGGGGCCCTGTTCGTAGGACGATTGAACCTTATCAAATGGGTTTCTGATCGCTTCCATAAATTTCTAGAAAGAAATGAAAAGAAGAAAAGGATGTCCATTTACAACAAAAAGTCGACGCAATTATGAAAACTAGGACATATTCTTTGGCGAGTTGTTATTCGTTCCATGATTCCATTATTGACATCACAGTATACCACATTACCCCAAGTTAGTCATCTTCTTCACTCTCTTGACTACCCTCGCCTTCATCATCATCCTCATCATCCTCATCGCTCTCCTCAGCCTCCACTGGCTGATACTTGATCAGCCCCGTCGAGCTCGCAAAATGCTCGCAGATGCTATTTGCAAAAACGAGACATCATTAACCCAAAAAAAAAAAAAGAAAAGAAAAGAAAAGAAGCACCGATGAGGAATTGGGTGGGGTACGTACGAGCATGGAGTCGTCACTAGGCCCTCTTCAATCTCTGTAAAGTGCTTCCTTGCAAAGTGGATGTACTCCGTTAGATCTTGAGCGCCTATGGGAATTCCATCAGATTCGAAGAGAAACAACAACCAATCAGTAAACATGGCCCGGGGGAAGAGCATCTAATAAGTGACAGAGCAAGATAAAGAAGGAGAGAGAGAGAGAGCCACACTTACTTGTCTCTGACTCGGCAGTCACGATCATGCAGTACGTCGACGCCGTCAGGCCGTCAAGCGAGATGGTGCAGTTCGGGAACGTCATCTCCCAGTTCTGGAAGTTTTCACCTATCCGGCTTTCGTAACGAATTGAATAAAGAGAGATCTTTAGCTTTTGTATTTTGTCACATCGGAACAAAGGTGTAAAGAAGAGAGGGAACAAACCTCAGCAGCTCCGCCCGCCACTCTTTAAACAGCCGACTCATAACCTCCCATCGCTCAGTGCCTTTAACCTTCCCATTATCATCCGGCTCAATCATCCCATTGAACCGCATCTTCAATATCCTTCCAATCCCCGCGTCGCGCTCAACATTATCGAGCCCATCCTCGCCAAGGACAAGATCCCTACTGATATCCCCAGCATCGCCAGAAGACTTGCTGTTAATGGCAGAAGACCCGATTAAGTCAGGACCTGCCTCAGGGGACGACCCGGACTTGGCGATGATAAGGAACGTCTGTTTTTCGAAAAGAACGACCTCGACGGATTCGGACAATGTGCGAAGCTTCGTGAGATGTTGGGAGAGAATGTCGGCGTTCGGAATGAGGGTGCGAATGATCTGAGCCCATGCCTTGGTTAAGATAAATTAACAGGAGCAGAGTGAGATTCACATTCGACACAGAGGATGGGGAGAGATTCAAGAAAAAAAAATAAAATCATGAATTGGAGAAGAGAGAGATTGAAAACTCACTCGGTATAGTGTGTCCTCCCAGATGCTGGTCCCCAGTGCCTTGATGTGGCCGATACCAGGGTACGGCTTGAGGGTCTCCTTTGCAAAGTTCTCCAGCTCGAGGCAGCGCTCTTTGACGAGTTCCTTGTTATCTACAAGGTCCATTTTGTTGACGAGAATGTACACATGAGCTGCTTGGAGTGGGCTTTTAGGGCCGCCGGTGGCGGAAGATGAGGCTGGCGTGGGAGATGTCGGGTTGGAGGAGTCGACGGTGCCGGATAACTCTCCTAGGGCTTCTAGGCACAGCTCGAAGTATTCTTTGTTATTTTGGAGCTCGGCGGCTGGACGGGAACCACTGTGAAGGGTAAATCGGTTAGAGGAGAGTTTGTGAGCGGCTTTCTCTAGGAGGACACTTACTCGAAGACATATATCAAGATGGCGACGTCAGAGAAGATATGTTGTCTTTGAGTGACGAGATATCCATCCATGTAATTTTGTTGACCACCACAGTCCTATTACCAAGAGGGCCGTGTCAGCGAAAACGGATCAATGCACATGTCAAGAAGTCTGGCTGTTACCCAAATGTTCAGAGCCAAGTTGTTCAGGAACCGAAAAGAAGACGACTCCATGTTGACGGTTGCTCCAAGCCTGGATGTATCTGAGGCATTCTGCTGGTTACTGTTCAAAAAGAGGGCGCCGGGTTGAGCTAAGCACTCTTACACCTTAGTGACGATGGAGAAGGACTCACAAGATCACAGATCTCATGGAAGTTTTCCCGGAACCTATAAACAGAACAAGGGTAAACTTGGTCAGCATTCCAGCTGCTTCCGATTGCAGCTGGACGAAAGCCTACCGGAACCACCCATCAAGAGGACTTTCTACTCATTCCAACAAAAAGGAGAAATTTCATTTCAACCTTGGAAAGGAGAGCAAAATGGTTGAGTGTGTATTAACATACCTTCCTCGTTGCTTTGGCTGGAGAAGAAGCCATCGCTTGCAGAATCTGACCAGGAATTCCAACCGCAGATGAAATCGACCTAATGAATCTGTCCTAGTAGTCCAGACAAGCTGCTTCTTACACAGATATTACTGCGATGAAAGAAGATCAGCATGAGATTTTAGACTGGCTTGAAAAGATTTCAGTATGAAACTGACTTAAAAAAAATGGGATGCTGGTTCGGAGGCAAGAGGGTGAACGCAAGGCAACCTTGAACCAAGTCTTCCTCTAAACAAACGAAAATAACAGGCTTTAGGGATGGCAGCTCTTCGAGAAGACCTGATCTCGTCAGCAGTTTCGTTCCTACAGGATCCAAAGGTCAGTCTGAAATTGGACATTAACCCATCCCACCTTGAAGACTTTCCTCACTCAGTACCACCCCGTTTGTCTGCTCCTTCAGGTCTCTTCGTCCCCTTTAGCAACCCGTCTACAGTTCTTAACAACCAAGGGGCTCACAGATGCTGAAGTTCAAGAAGCTCTTCTCAGAACCTCATCCTCCTCTGCTTCAGCCTCCTCAGCCCCACCGCCAGTTTTACCTGCCCAACGACCCGCTTTCCTGAATGACCCCAGGTATTATAATGGCGCTGGCTACCAGACGATGCTACAGCAACAGCAGAGGCCTGGTAGAGATTGGAAGGACTATTTTGTGAGTTTTGTAACGAGGGGGGCGGCTAACGTACTATCCGGATAGTTTACTGACATCAACTCGTTTCAACCTTCCTTCCTTGACCTGCTAATCATGGAACTTCTATGAACCTCTTAAGGTTATGGCTGTGATCTCCTCAGGCGTCATGTACGGCATCACAAAGCTCTTCCAACGCTTCCTCCTCCCGCACCTCCTGCCGCCCCCACCACCAGTGTTCGAACAAACTGCGTCTTCCGTTTCATCTCAATACACGACGCTTGATGCGACGTTGAACGCGCTGCAGGCAAGCGTAGATAAGCTCAGAGAGGACTTTCAGGAGGAGAAGGAGAGGATTGAGAGTGTTGTCGGTGAGGTGGAGAGCGTGCTTGAAAGGGTAAAGGAGAGGGAGAAGAAGGACGGTGAATGGAAAGAAGGGGTCGAGACGGAGGTTGAAGGCATCAGAGAATCAATACCGAAGGTGAGCGTCCCGCCGCTGTGACCATTCACTCGTGGTGGACAGAACAGCAGCAGTTGCTCACGACCACCCTTTCGCTCGCGATTTGTTACGCAGCTCCTCACAGCACACTCATCACAATTAACCTCAACCCTCACATCCCTCCAATCCGAGATTTCCTCCCTCCGCCCATTATTGAGCACCACCATTTCCTCATCCGCGTCACCGTCAAAGCCGCCATTTAGCAACAATTTTATTTCCGGTGGGAAGCCTAGCATACCTTCCTGGCAGCAGCAAAGTTCCGACTCAATTCCATCGTGGCAGAGGGAGACGGCGACAGGTACTACAAACAGCAGTCCTGCAGGGTCCGCGAGTGGTAAGAAACCGTGGGAAGCAGAGGAGCAGGTCAGCCCTAAAGTGGAGAAGGATCAGGATGGAAAATGAGGGTCATTCTGGGGCCGGTGGGCGGAGCGATAAGAGTTGATGACCTTTGTAAAGTGAACAGTGATGGCGATATGGCAAGTTTTTGAGATGTAATCGTTTCGCAGTTTCCTTAAATGATGAAGAAAAAGGTTGAATCTGTCGCATAACTTTTGGACATGCATCTATTGTAAAACTTCTAAAGCAACTAACTGTCTTTTTTTCGATACTAGGGGCTCTAATCTGCAACGTTACTTTTTCCAATGATGTACTAGTTCTTCAGCCACTCTCTGCGGCTGGACGACGATACTTCTAAGCACACCCTTCTGGATCCATCCCTCTGCAACAAGGTTTCCTGTGCCCAGCACAAGCACGACTGTCCAGACCCTCCCAAGCCAGCCACGTACTTTGTAGCCCGTGACGTGACCGAAGGTGACTTCGAGGAGCGTGGGAAGCGATTGGAGGAGGAAGAAAAGGGTGATTAAGTGTGGTGACATCCCGAGGCTGATTGGAAAGAGAGACTGAATGAGCTTAGGTTTTTAGGAAATAGGTTAAGTTGTGCACACCTACCCCATGGGCAACACGCCGACGTCGTGCATCAAACCAGAAACGAGAAAAACTAGAATTCCTTGTGTATAGTGCGGGAGAGGAGAGCTGTCTATAAGGGAGGACACAAGCGCAAGGAAAGCGGTTATCAGTGACAAAGAGCAAAACAAGATCACGAAAACACAAGACGAGCTCATCTCACAGAACATAAAAGTTGTTTTAAACATCTGATGCCATCTCCTCCCCCAGAAATCGAGCACCGAATCCGCCTTCCACGGTGCGTTTGAGAAATCTGCAAACTCCTCCGCCGGGAACCTGCAAAGTGCGATCATGAGCGCAGACATGGCGTGCCAGGAGGATTCGAGAAGGAGGTAAACACCAGAGCCGATCAACCAAGTACACACTGTTGAGGTGAAAAGAACGGGGAGGGGGGTCGGGATGTGAAAGAGGGCGAAAAGCGAGTCGAGGTACGGTGGGAGGGGGATAGGGGAAAAGATGGTAGGGAGAGGTTCTGACGAAGGACGGAAGCTGAATATATCTGATTCCTGCAAAACAGTGGGCTGGCCAAGCAAGCTTGGAAAACCTCGGCCTAGGAGAGACATGCCAGCGAGCAAGATCGACGCGATCGCGCTTTCCTTCAGATGACCTGCTGCTGATAATGGCGCCTGAGATGGTTTTTCAGGGGAAGTATAGTAAGAACAGGACCAGCCGTTGAGGTGTACGTTGATGAGTAGGTCGATTGTGCGTGAGGGCGGTTCTGGCCAAGTTGGAAGACGTGTGTAGGGCGCGATGGGAAGACATAGACGAGGTAGGAGGGCGAGGTAATAGAAGCCTGTGCGAGTAGGTAAAAATGGGATATGTCAGACTAATGAGCAAGAAAGAAAATCATTGGGCAGGGTTTTTCTGTGTTACCTGTGAGGCCCATCAGATAGTTTTTCCAGTTCTCTTCAGGAGCTAGCAAAGAAAGAACAGAACAGAGAGAGGTCAATTGGCTAATATTCCTAACCCCAAACCTCTATTCCGGCGATACTCACTTGGATACTCAACCCCACCAGCGAACCACATTATCCCTCCGATCCCCAAGGGCATCAACGCTAGCCTGACGAGTCTCGTCTCCTTCCTCTGAGCTAACCAAGCAATTACAAGAAACAGTAGTATCAATGGTGGGACATACAGAGCCGTTTCGAGGGTTGGGGGGCGGCGCGGTGGGAGGGGCACAAAGAATCGACGGGAGGTGAAAGTGGTAAACGAGTCCCACATGGGCATTTTTCTAACAGATGAAGGAGGGGGGTATCCGAAGCTGCTTTTAGGTTAGTGTCACAAGAGACTCTGTGAAGAAAGAGAGTCGTCTGCCCTGCACTCTGCTCCTTCCTGGATTTTCCTCTCAGCTGAATCGGTGGCGCGATGACGCTGGATAGCTTTGTTTACGTTTCTGACGGCTTCTAATATGGTCAGGTACAATGTCACTCGGTAGCAGTTCTAGAGGATCTGGGCATATTAATTTCACTACTTTGGTATTTTCTGAGTTCGAAAAATGAAGACATTAAGTTTGTACTCCTGCTTTGTTTGTGTTGTTTACTGTTGCTAGACAGCCTTCGGCGTAGAGTTGCTCCGTCTCAGTCGTCAGACAAGACCCATATCAATTGCTATAGCAACCTTTTTACTCTGGTCTCACTGCTCTTGCTTACACGCTGCTGCGACTTAAGCCCACACCTGGTTGATGCGCTGCCGTCGCTATGTGTGATTTTCGATCTCTTTTCAGTTCATATATCCTTCTGCTGTTCTTGTCTTCCCTTGACTACTGTTATGGTTACAGTCCAGCTATCCCCACACCTTGCTTATGCGAAGCAACTTCCATCTGCTTTTCCGCCACCAGAATTTTTTTCTCGCCTAGAGCAGGAAACCTGATTTCGACCTGGATTTCGACAGTCAAAAAGCAACAACACAGTAAGCAACAGTCCCAAAACTCAGATGAGCTGCACTATCCAACACTGATTGTATTTCTCTTATTCAGGGCTCAGATTGTACCTCCCACAAGTCATCAGTAGGAAGTCAAACTGCAGCGTTCGTTGCCGTTTCCCAAGAACTCCTCAACTCAAGCAAACTTAAGGAACTAGGAAGATGTCATTCAGAGGAGGACGAGGAGCACCACGAGGTGGAGGAGGGTTTGGAGGTCGAGGTGGTGGACGAGGCGGTGGGTTTGGTGGACGAAGTCAAGATTTCGGTCCTCCTGAGACGGTCACTGGTTCGTCCTTTCCTTAGCCAATTCATCTCTCTCTCTCTCTTCTTTGTCATCTAATCACCATGTCGACTTACTCTTGGGTAGAGGTCGGAGCCTTCATGCACCCTTGCGAGAGCGAAATGGTGTGTTCAAACCTGCTGCCGACGAAAGTGCCCTACTTCAACGCACCAATCTACCTCGAGAACAAGACACAGATTGGCAAGATCGACGAGATCTTGGGAGCTATCAACGAGGTCTTCTTCACCATCAAGATGAACGAGGGCATGGTTGCGACGAGTTTCAAGAAGGGCGACAAGATTTACATCAGCCCGGATAAGCTGCTGCCGCTTGAGAGGTTCTTGCCTAAGCCCAAAGTTGTTGGTCCAAAGGGTAAGTAATCCACTTTCTCGAGCTACTTGGGTTCACTAGTTCTTTCAACAAGGTTTTCTGACCCGTCGCCGCCCCTATATTCATCACTTTTGACAGTCGCAAAGAGAGGTGGTGCTGGTGGTGGACGTGGCGCTCCTGGAGGAGGAAGAGGTAGAGGTGCTCCCCGAGGAGGTAGGGGTGGATTCTCATCACGCGGTGGACCTCCTGGACGGGGTGGCTTCAGCTCTAGAGGCGGAGGAGGTAAGTCGTTCTTTTTCTTTTCTTTTGTCCATTTACAATAAGACTAAAGGTTGGTTGGTTTTATTCGTTATATTAGGCCGTGGTGGTGGATTTGGTGGTGGAGGAGGGTTCTCGAGAGGAGGTGGCGCGCCCAGAGGAAGGGGTGGTCCTCCAAGGGGCAGGGGAGGGTACTAAAG
>MVAQ01000131.1:0-57980 GCA_014825775.1 Krasilnikovozyma curviuscula | reverse complement strand
ACTTCTCGATGATCCATCTGCAGACAATTATAACGTAATGAGCTTGAGATCTTGAGCGGATTGGAGATAGATAGGACTAGACTCACCTGGCGGTTTGAACATCGAGAGCGCTGAGGACATCGTCTAACAGCAAAACCTTTGCCGGAGAGTAGATCGCTCGCGCCAGAGTAACTCGTGCTTTCTGTCCTCCAGAAAGTGTAATTCCTTTCTCTCCAACTTCAGTCCCATCACCAGCTTCAAATAACGAGAAGTCTTTCTCCAAAGCACATGCGTTGAGAACATTCTTGTATCTATTCACGAAGTCTGTATTCATCAGCAAGAAACATTCTTGATAAAAACATTGTGAGCGATACTCACCGTTCTTCATCATAGGGAGAGCCAAACAGGATGTTCTCTCTCAGGGTCAAATTGAGTAGCCAAGACTGTTGGTTGGCGAAAGCCACACCTCCAGCTCGAGGTAGGTTAAAGAAGGACCCGACCCTCTTCTCAAAATGCATCTCTCCTAGAAGCGCCATGAGAAGAGAGGTCTTGCCGGAACCAGTACTCCCGCTAATGACGTTAATTTTCCCCACTTTGAACTGGAGATCGTCGATGTGCAGCTTGAAGTTGCGCTGAACTTCTCCTAGTGGAGATTTGGACCAGGAAAATACAGCGCTTTTGAATCCGATGTAGTTAGCGTTTTCTGTTAAGTCCTGGGCTGAAGGGTCGGAGTAGCGATCGAGAAGCTCAGCGTCTTGGAGGAAGGTGTTGAGTCGCTGGAGTGAAACTGGGACAGCTGCGTGCATGCTGAACCAGAAGATGATAGAAGTAGAATGGCCAAGTTTTCCGAAAGCGGCTATAGCTGAGAAGACTGTTGAAGCGTTGAGCTCGCCCTTTTGAACGAGAGTGTAAACTCCGAAAGTTGTTGCCATTATCACCAGCGGAAGGGCAAACGAAGCAATCTCAGCGTAGAGAAAAAACATTAGTCGCTTTCTGTTCAAAGTAAGCTCAAGTTCTCTGAACTCCTTGATTGCGATCTTGACCCTCTCCTCTTGCCCCATCATCTTCGTCACCCTCAGGGAATTCAAAGCCTCATCCGTTCTTTGAACCCTGGCGTCTGCTGCAGCACTGAGCTTCGCCTGGGTGTCGCTTTGCTCGAAGGTCATCCACACTGGCAGGGGAAGAGTAACGACTGAATCGGAGCAAAATGCGATTTGTTGTAAGAAAGAGCGGGAAATTTAAGTACAGATCACTTACAGATGAGAGCAACCCCAACCAAAGAACTCCAACCCAAGATTTCCCACAACGCCCAGATACAAATTGCAATTCCTGCTCCACAGCTGACCAAATACGAGCTCAGAGAACGACCGCCAATGACAGTGTCTAAGTCACTGGATATGAGGTTGTTGATTCTACCGACCAAGTTTGAGGCTTTGACTTCCTTCCCATCCATGTCCTTGACCGTTGTCTCTTCTCTGAGTTGAAGTTTGAGAGTGTACTGGAAGATGAGCTGGGTCATCACACTCTCACAACGAGTCGCCGCTTTCGCCAAGGTGTTGGCGGAGATGCCATTGAAGAGAGATTGGAACATCGGCCACAGCCCAACACTGAGGACGAGCAACCAAGGCTTAAGAAAAGCACCTTCACCATTTGTCTCAATGTAGCGCAGCAAGTCCCTAACTCGGAGGGACAGAGTGCATTCAAAGGCGACAGAGATGAAGCAGGCAAGCATCGACCAAGCAATGTCCGGCCACCAGATTCTCAGCAGCCTCCACCCTAGATGAGTCTTCTTTCCAGCCTGCTGCCTTTTGAAGGAAGGACTGTTCTTGTCCAACGGATCGAGGATGTGAAGATATTTACGGCTGAGGATCCTAGCCTGATCAACATCTGCCAAAGGAGGAAGCTGTTCAAAAGAGATTGATTTCTGGAACCATCCAGACCAAATTTGTTCATCTACAAAGGGAAACGTTTTGTCAAAGAGAAGCCGGGAGAGTAACTTCCACGATATGATCACACAAGCTTACCCAAGAAGAAGAACATCATTTTCGAGGCCAGAGAGGCGCGTTGCTCTTTCGTTGGCGATGAGGGGTATTCTGGGTCAGCTGGTTCATATCGGGGGGCAGTGAAAGCTGGTGGTAGTAAGGAAATTGCTGAAATAATCTGAAGAGATAAAGGCTAGTCAGCACAAGCAAAAATGAAGTGTGCGGTCAACTTACAGCAAGTTTGATGACCGTCAGATTATCCTTCAAGTTATCTTCGGGCGATAAGGTAAAGGTCAAGAGTGGGAAGATGTCCCTGGCGAAGAAGACGCCGAAGATGGCAAGCAAGCCAAGCACAATATGAAGTTTAAGGCAGCGCGTGTAAACGGTTGACGGCGAAGGAAAGACGAAGATTGATAAGAACGATAAGATGGAGAGATATCCCTTTAGGACAATGGGGGAACGCTCAGTGAGGTTTAAAGCATCGATGATTCTTGTGTCAAACCACTCACAACGGTAGCAGCAACCAGGCCCTCTACGATGTAGTCTACCGACCTCCCAGACTCAATGCAAGACACACCAAACATCCCAGTTAAAACAAGCAGACCTACTAGCCTGACTAGTCCCCAGAGAAGAGCTACGGTGCCATTGTTTCTGTTGACAAACCCGGCGGGCTTCTCAGAATCTGCAAGTGCGACGTCTGGTATCCGTTTAGTCCTCTTGAGGGAGGTGATGATCAAAGCAGTGAAGAAGTAGAGTAATGAGAGGCCAATGATAAGACTAAGATAGGTTCTTGAGTCTTTGAATACCGACGTAGGGAACTTATTTCTGACGAAGAGCAGCTGTGTTAGTAACTTGAAAGCAAGGTGCAAAGGGGGTATCACTTACGGTGTACTCATATGAAACACCTCATCCTCGCTGAGGGACAGAGCGACCTTCATGATTTCAACAGATGCGAATACTGCATGCGGAAAGGGCCGTCGTCAGTTCCTCACTAATTCGAGCTCCATCTAGCTGAAAGCTTACAAAAGTTTATACCTTCATGTGATGGTTGAGAGGTAGAAAGGTAAAGAAATAACAGAAAAGAACAAGCTCTTCATTTGCTTTGAGTCAATCCACAGTTTTGGTTCGCCGGATCCTTGCGAGCCTACGGCGCCATGCGTGCATCGGTGGTTCGATGGAAACTAGTCGACATAAATGGAGCCGCTGTACCAGATGCATTTCCATTGGAAAGAATAATTTCGAGATATGGGCGACCTCATCGGCCTCAGTGGGAGCAGTTTCGGTAACTTCTTCGATAGCACCGGGTGCGATGGAGGACGTCTAATGTTGTCAACAACGATGGTATCCAGATAAGGTACTATCTACACCTAACTCTTAACCGCTTCAACGTACTTTTCTACTTATTGTTCCTCTTCGCTCTTTCATTCCTCCACCTCTTCTTCCGCTCAGCTTCCTCCAAGAGGTTATTGAGTCTGTTTAACTACATAATATAGCAATTGCTCAGCAATGTCTCGTACTGCTCGGCGAAGGACAGCAGCTTGCTCGTTTTCTCCTATACTAATTACTGTCACCTTTTTAAAAATTTAAATTTTAAATGAGCTGTTTTCATTTTCTGCTTGGCACCCTCACCATCCAAAAGAGAGATACTTCTGAATCCTGCCTTCAGTCTCGAGGATGTTGTTAGCAGTTTCCAACTTTGGATTTCTGAATGTATTGGATTACAAACTGGAGCAAGATGGCTCTGGATAGGTGGTGAATACGGCGGTTGAGATGGTGGTGATTGAAGTCGGCGAAGCAGTACACAGAAGAAAACTACTCTGAATGAAGGAAACTGACAGAAATAACAAGTAGATACCCATTTATTATAGGGATAAGCTAGCCTCGTGTCGAATGCAACAGTGTAGTGCCGATGCTGCGGAGAAATGTGCGCAAGTTCGGTTGGAAAATAGGCTCAAACAGGTAGCAGTTGGATATTTCCCTCTCACTTCGTTCTTATCATCTACTATGAAGGTATTGGTATTGATGATAGTGTAAAGTCCCACACATCGCTTCATTCACCGTCTGCTGGTAACCTCGAGATGGGTTGAAAGCAGCTGGGAAGAAGGAGTTGCTCTTCGTTCTTCTCCCATTCTACGGAAGCTAATCGGAGTCTTTTCTGAAATGTAAGTTTGAGTGTAGAAGGAAGGTAAAGCTTTTCGATATGAAGGCTGACTCGGAAAGTTGGCTGGATCGAAACACACCGGCAAAGGTCGCGTCACGAAAAAATCACTGGCGTAAAACTATTTATTGTTTGACATCTAGTTTACTAGATTACTATTATGGAACAGCTACCGGACAGCTGTAATCTTCATTCTTATACACTCTAAAGGGAATTCCTAACGAATTGGACTCTGAGATGGTCAAGCTGGCGGTCCCCCGTTGCTACCTCCTTTCCCCGCCTTCTAATCTCCACCTTTTGGGCCAACGCCTTCTCCTCCTCTTCTGCCTCTGACCACGACCTTCCAACAGCCCCCATCATGGACTTACAAGAGCTGGCCAGGCACAAGTCCAAAGAAAGCTGCTACATAGCGATTCATGGTCAGTTCGGTAGCTGCGTTGAAGAAAGGGATTCTGGATTGCTGACGACTCGGTTGTTTCTCCAGGAAACGTTTGGGATGTGACGGATTTCCTCAGTGAACACCCAGGAGGATCAGCTATCTTGCTCAAATACAGTGGTCAAGATGGAACAGATGCATACTCTCAGGTCCACCCTCCAGACCTTGTCAAGGAACATTTGTCGCCGGATAAAAACTTGGGACCTTTGAACATTCCAGCTCCTTCCGGAGACAGCAAAGTAGCTGTCCAGGTGATCCTACGTTCCTTTGACCAGGCTGGAATTGTTGGACTGAAGTTCTGTTGCTGATTTCTGTCTCGATTCTGCCTTTTTTTTTCTTCTACGATTTCACCGCAACCTGGTAGAGTCTGACTCCGGAACAGAGTCTCCAGCTGTACAGACGGTCGTTGCTGCCTCCATTGTCTCAAGTACGACTGATATTCATACCTTTCTTATCTGTGGAGTTTGCTTACCAGGTTGCCTTTTTTGTACCTTCTTCAGATCCTCTCCATCGGTGACTTTACCGCACCTGCGAAGTTCGTTTTGCCGGCAACCTCTTGGGCATACTACAGTAAGCACATATTTTCGAATCTTTTTCAAGGATTAGATGTATTGAATGAGAATCGTCTCCCTTGAAGGTTCTGGATCAGACGACGAAATCACTTTGAGGGAAAACTCCTCAGCTTACGGCCGGATATGGTTCAGACCTAGAGTGCTGATTGATGTCAAAATCGTCTCTACTAAACGATCAATGCTCGGAACGGTGAATGCAAGAATTTTTGGGTGGCTTTTATTTTCACCGGTTTACTGACTCAAACAGTCTCCACTCAATAGCCCTGTGATCTGCCTATCTACGCTACTGCCACCGCTCTAGGTAAACTTGGCTGTGATGAAGGAGAAGTCGCTCTCACTAAAGGCTTAGCAGGAAAGAATGTGATCCAGATGGTACGTGTGACCGACAGCGGTATCTTAAAAGTTGAAGGCTGACCCTCCTCATCGTTTGCAGATTCCAACGTTGGCTTCGTGTTCATTCGACGAAATGGTGGACGCAAGATCGCCAGGTCAGACTCAGTGGATGCAGCTCTACGTCAATCAAGACCGCTCCAAAACGAAGAAGATTGTGCAGCATGCCATCCTCCGAGGTGTTACTGCGCTGTTCATCACTGTTGATGCTCCACAGCTTGGTCGACGCGAGAAGGATATGCGCGGAAAGTTTACACAGACATCGGCGGTTCAGGACGGTGACTCGTCTGTCGAGAGGAATCAGGGTGCCGCCAGGGCCATCAGCTCGTTCATCGACCCTGCACTGAGCTGGAAGGACATCGACTGGTTCCACCAGATCTGTGCTGAAGCCAACAAACAGAGGAGGGCACAAATGGAGAATACTTCTGAGAAGCCTGCCAGTCGGTGGGAGGACCAGCCGGGCAGGAGCTACCCCATCGTGCTGAAGGGCGTTCAGTGCTGGGAGGACTGTGTCAAGGCTGTAGAATACGGGTGTGCTGGTGTCGTTCTCTCCAATCACGGAGGTCGACAGCTTGATTTTGCCAGATCTGGTATTGAAGTGCTAGTCGAGTGTGTTGAGGAGTTGATCAAGAGGAAGATGTGGCCGAACAAGAACTTCGAGATCTTTGTGGATGGAGGTGTGACCAGAGCGACAGATGTCCTGAAGGTGGGATTTTTGTTGTCGCTGTTGATTCGGGGTACTTATTCAATGATACACCCCGTTCTTTTTTTGCAGGCAGTAGCACTGGGTGCCACCGCCGTCGGGTTAGGAAGACCCTTCATATATTCTTACTCTGGTTATGGGCAACAAGGTGTTGAGCACCTCTGTAATATCTTGAAGGTAAGCAGATAAAACTTTTACAAGTCCACTGATGTCCTCAACTTTTCAAAGTTGAATCCAAGCCTCAACTGGTTTCAAAGTTGAGGCAATGCTTTTCAGAAGATCCCATCGCTGATTGCTCTCTTGTTGTTTTTCAAGGACGAAATGGAGATGGATCTTCGCCTTATAGGTGCTCAGTCTCTGGAGCAAGTGACTTCAGATTTGGTCAATGCGAGCGCTGTCAAGAATCACAACGCTATTCCGGTTGATCATATATTCGATAGCAACTGTAAGTATCTCGATTCTTTTCCTGATCTTCATTTTATTCTTGATACGGCTGACGCCTGTCCTTGGGATCCATCCTGACATGTAGATGAGAAGTTGGCACCTGTCGCAATTCAATCAAAACTGTGAAATTGTTTGGAACTGCTTGTAATAACTTCTTGTGTATGAATTCACGTTGTTGATTTCTTACACCCTTTTAGCAAGTTGTTGTGAGCTTGGTATGCGCCTTTCCGTATGTGGCGGCCTTCTTTTATTTTGACCCCTTTCACGGATGCGCTTCGAGTCATTTCTGGAGATACAGTCGAATACAGGCTTGACTTGGAAGTCTTAAAGTTGAGAGAGTAAGTCATTTCAGAGTGCACTGACCTCAAATTATTCTGGGAGCTGAGGTATTTAAGAAGGTGTGCCTCTGTAGAGTCGATCTGCTCTTGACTCTCGACATCAATCCATTCTATTCGACCCGTCGTTTCAGAATGACATCCTTTCTTACTGAAGACATTATCCTCCCACCTCAATCCTCCACATTCATCAAATCCACACAACCTTCCATCCTCCCTGCCTCAGCCAGCTCAAAGGTTGACTTCACCCTCCCATTGGATCTGATCCAAGATCTTCATTCCCAAGATTACCTCGATAGACTGCTCCCCTACACCCCGCTGGTAACCAAATCAGCAGATCAACAGAATAGCGTTCAGGATGGGGCCAAGAAGGAAACTGGTGAAGCATTCTTGAATGCATTAGCGAAGGAATCTCAAAAGATTGACAACCTCTCTAGAACCACCAATGCGGACATTGCTTTCAAGTCATCCAACTCACCTTTGGTCGACTTGTCGTTCGATCTCCATGCTGGTATCACTCCATCTCATCTCCACGAGCTCCTCCCAAAGGCTTTTCAACAGGACCCTTTAAAGACTTTGAAAGTCATCTTCCAATGTCGTTCCATCCACGAAGGAAAAGGAGAGAGAGAAGTGTTCTATAGATGTCTCGGCTGGTTATGGGAAAATCATCCAAGGACAATGGTCGAAAAGTTAGCATTATCTGTCCCTAGATCGGAGTCTTACGGTCCTTCTGCACAGCGTTGCTGACTTTTTGTTTTGATTTTGCCTACGCTAGCCTTCCACAGATTGTCCTTCCTACCTGTGCTAGACCTAGAAACAGGGCCCGCGATGAGAAGAAAAAATCTGAAGATGAGAAGGTCAAGGCCAAGAAAGTGGCCGTGGAAAAGGGGGAGGACGATGATTTCGAAATGGTAGACAGCGAGAAGGAGGTTGTTGAGGAGGCGGAAGAGGGGGAGCTTCCTGAATATCCACCAAGACCCCACGGATACTACAAAGAGTAAGTTGTTGGTCTTTCCCGTCTGTTGTTCCTTAATTACATCCACTGATACAGTGTCGCGTCAGTCTTCTCAACATCCTCGCTTTAGCGCTAGCCAACCAGTTCAGTCCCACTTACTTTGGTGAACTTACCGCCATCAATGAAGCTTTGGGGTCGAAGAAGATTGGAGCTTTGGAGAAGAAGAGAAGACTTTCTTCTGGCGACGACAGCAATGACAAAAAGAAGTCGGTAAAGCAAAGAATTGAGCTCTCGAAGCACAAGCTTAGAGTTGAAGTTGTGAAGCAGCATGACGACCCTTTCATGAAGAAGTATTCGATGCTCACTGATGGTAGGTTCCGAAACAGACCGTCATTCTCAGCAATGACTAACGAACTACTTTCCTGCTCAATAGCCAACCTCAAACAAGATCTCCTCAGAGAACGTCTCCTAACCAATCTTTCCAACCCAAAGTTCAGGGCTCTCTTCATCGCCGTTACCCGTCTCTTCGCTCGACAACTCGCCTGCGATCTGACGCTCCTCTCCCAAGTGACCAACATGAAAACCCCAAAACAAGAGGAAAAGGCACTTCTGTTCCAGATCCAACTGGCTGGAAAGTGGGCTCCAACTCCAGGCCACTCCTCGGATAAGCAAACATTGCTTAGCACCGCCATTTCCCACTTGCTCTTCCCCGCTGTCTTCATTACCAATGAAGATGGCCATGCAAAAGCTACTACCGCATTGGCTCGTCAGGCGCTTCAGAAGAACTACCTTACACCACTCAGAGCCATCCTTCAGCTGCCAGAAGTCAAGATGACGGAGAAAGCTGAAGATTGGAAGGCCATCAAGTACGACAGGGTTGCGTCCAAGTCAATGCAGAGAAACAAAGGAAACTTCAGCAAGTGGGATATGGAGGGCTTCAAGAAGTATATGCACAAGGTGAAGAGTGGTAAGAGCACCATCTCTGGTGCAGCTTTGATGCCCCATGAGATTTTGATAGATTGTGAGTTTAATTAATCTATTTTAGTTTTTGAGTCGACCATATCTAACCTGTCTTTCTTGTTCATAGCGCTGGCCAATCAAATATCCGACGAGTTCGGCTTGATTGACAAGGATGTTCTCCAGATGCAATGGAACACCCTCCTTGAATCCATCGCTTCTTCTGGTAACGGTCAGCTCTCGAACTGCTTGGCGATTTGTGACGTTTCTGGTAAGCCCCATTCAATTGCATGTATTTCTGCAGATTATATGTCGGATTAACTCCTTTATTATCAGGTTCCATGGGTGGTTTGCACAACGTTAGACCCCAACAGAAGAAGCATCCATTGCCGATCTTTCCTGCTTTGGCCATGACAATTCTCCTTTCTCAACTGTCAAAACCTCCATGTGAGTGATTTTACTATACTTCTGAATTCTTGGTAAAGAAATTAATTCGAGTTGCCTCTAGTCAAGAACAAGTTCATCTCTTTCTCATCCTCGCCCAAACTCCTGGAAATCAAGGACAAGGCGCCAATTTGGGAGATTGCTCAGTATATGGTCACCACTGACTGGGAACAGAATACAAACTTTGTTTCCGTCTTTCTCGATCTCATCCTTCCAACCGCTATCAAGTATAACCTCACCAACGACGAGCTCCCAAAGAAGCTCTTCGTCTTCTCCGACATGCAGTTTGATTCTGCCAACAGCAAGTACTATCAGCACGACGGAAGACAACAAACAAACACTGGAAGCGACTCCTGGAACGAGACATCATTCCAACTCATCCAGAGAAAGTTCAAAGAAGCAGGCTACGCGGACTTCCCGGAGATCGTCTTCTGGAACCTCCAGGGCCACAACACAGCTAACACAACCAAGCCCGTCGAGGCTGACCAACCTGGTGTCGCCTTGCTCTCTGGTTTCTCAGGAGCGATGATGAAGTATTTCTTGAGAGATCAGGAGGACGAGGAGATGGACGACTTGCAGGAACAGATCGATGATATGCAGTGGAACGAGGATGGCTCGGCGAAAGTTGTCCAGAAGGGAAAGAAAAAGAAGAGCCCCGAAGAGGTTTTGGACGCTATGCTGTCCAAGGAGTGCTTCAGTGGATTGAAGGTCTTCGATTGAGAAGGAGAGAGGGCAGGAAAGGAGCAAAGAGCGATAGAGAGAGAGAGAGAGAGAGAGAGAGTATGTGACACGAGAAATTCGGTGTTGTTGTGTTTATGTTTATGCCTTATTATTGCCCGACTGTATTTTTGTGACGACGACCTTTTCTTGATTACGTCATACATGCCCTTTTTGTTGTACAAACGCTGTTGTAACTAGCTAGCAATCAATCAACAAACTACAACAAAACAAACTGGTCATCGTCAACAAGCGCTTCGTAAAATACAACATCTTCGCCAGATGTAAGAAACGACCTCTACACGACCTCTAGAATCTCATCCAATATCTTCTCGACACCAACCCGTCTCTCTCCTTTCCCATCGCCTCCCACAAATCCACTCATGAGGATGTCCTGCTGCTCCCTGATGGTGACGCGGCCCCTCACCGCGACCATAAACACACTCCTCACGTCCTCGGGGCTCAACCAGGTGCCCTCATCCATTGTCCACGGCTTAAATAGAGCACGTGCAACCCTTGTCAGGTCGAGCAGGTTCTGCTTTGCTCGCACTGTAACGTGTGACAAGAGCAAAGGATGGTGCAGGAGTGCCGAGAGCAGGTCGGACGTGTATAGCGTCAGGTTCGGTGAGAGGGTCGCTGTGATGGCCATCGACGACAGTGCCGTCACATGCTACAACAGACAAACGGAGAATAAATCCATCAGCCGGTCAATCTTCTAGAAATGGGGTGTTAAAAAAAAGACTTACGTCCGCAGGTACCAAAGATGTTTTCGGCCGCTTCAGTACAGGCAACCACTCCCAGTCTGGATCATTCACACCCAGATCGAGGGGAACAAGCACCTCACAGTACACTCCGAAGAGGTCAAGGAACCAGCGCGGGACAGAGATGAGGTCGTCAGTCTTTCCCCCGAAGGGGGCAACAAGGACGAGGAGAAACGAAACAGGTAGGTTCCATGTGCCTTCATCATCATCGTCGTCGTCTTCTTCCTCTTCGTCCGAAGAAGAAGATGAGGAGGAGCTGGAGCTAGAGCCAACGTCGTCTTTGGTGACGGAAACACGCCTGTCGCGGAGCATCTCAGCAATCTTCATCAGCACACCATGCGACGCCTTCTCGATACCCGAGAGAATCAACACGGTAGGAAGGTAAGCTGCAGTTGTTGCTGGATTTGTCGTTGTCATCGCCGAAGTCTTCGTGCGAGGAGGGTGGTGGTCGTTAGAAGAGAGGGTCGAGAAGACACTCGGGGCGTGCAGATGTGAGCGAGGCCTGAGAGGGCGGAGAGAAGAATTTTGTGACGGGAGGAGGGGGTGATTCGAGTGAAGGGTCGCTTGTTGCGTTGTTACATCGCCTGCTGCTGATTTTGTTGTGCCGCGAGAGGAGACCGTCGAGTCGTCGACTGCATGTCGCTGCTGATGGAGACCGTAATCGTCGCCTTCACTTCTGTTGTCGTCTTCGATCTCGACAGGCATGGTCTGCTTGTCGACAGCTGTCGACAATTCGAAGTCGTTCGAGCTCGACCCTGCTGTGGTACGCAGGTGCTGGTGCGACGGCTGGTTTGACGGAGGGTTCGACGGCGGGAGAGGTATCTCAGCCGGTGTCGGTGTGGGCTTCGAGGACGAGGACGCTGATGTCGATGGTGTATGACTATTATCGTCATCATCTGGTGCTGAGGGTGCAGGTCGGATGAAGATTTGGCGAGTGAAGGATTGGGGGGTGTGAGTTGCGGTAAGGCGGAGGTGACGGCTCGGAAGGGAGAGAATATTGGTTGATATCTGGGTTTCAATGAACGGCAAAAGAGCACTTATTAGAAGACGATTGGGCCATAGCACACAGGAGCTCGGAGCTCGTCGTTTGGTCCACACGGTGACTGGACGGGCTCGCGAGCTACAGAGGGGTTTGAACTGACCGCTTCTGCCATTCCGACGACCTTTTTGACATCCTCCTTGTCCGTCCGGAGGATGAGGTGCTTGTCCTGCATGATCAAGCACAGCAGCATGTGTGTGAATATCTTCTCGTCGAACACAAACGACGACTGCTCCGTGAGGTGCTCAACAAGTCGGGCCAGGTACGACGGCGAACCTGGTTGAGGGAGCCCTGTTGAGGACGAAGACCTCTCCAGGGGCTGGGGGTCTGCTGTCATTCTCTACAGAGAACAAAGACGACTTCACTACTGCTGGCGTTTGAGGAGAGGGTTGGGGCAATCCTGTTGAGCGTGAACCAGAATGACGAGTAGCTTGCAGGTGCGAGGCAAAGACATTTATTTTTTACAGCCAGTGATTCCATATGAAAACAACAAGAAGATGGGAGAAAGAGCAGACTTGGATGTGAGGGCATATACTATATAACAAATGAGTGGGATACTGCTCAAATTAGTTAGCGAAAATATCCTCTTCGTCCACTTGATCCGACAAAATAACTTTGAAAGACAAGAGACAAGTTGGTCTCGGACTCATTAGTATGACAACATCGCTCTGATAGTATAAGGAGGAGTTGCGATAAGGTATAGGGTCCTGGTTAGAAAAGAGATCACCTCTCAGCCCAGCGAGAATTTCCTGGGCTGCTGAAAATCGCAAGGGAGTTTGAAATCGATTTGCGACGATTTTTTTTTGGGATTATTCTTTTCTTGAAAATTAAGGTATAGCAGGTGAGAGAGAGATATAGAATGCTTTGAGATGCTCTTGAAACCTGTCAAGAGGGTCACAGGTGCATTGTTTGGAGCTGTCTCTCGCCAGAAACAAAATATGCGCGATCAGATGTGCCTTTGCATCTGTAGCTGAAGGGAAAGCTTTACTATGTTTGCTACTGTAGAGAAAATGCTGGAGAGAAAAGCAAAGGGAGTTTTGATTATGGAAACAGCTTTGTAACGGACATTAGAGAAATCTTGGGTTGATGTTGCCGTTGTCGCGTACGTCGTCTTTGTCCGACGAGGGGATACTGATGCATCGTATGGCTCCCTCCGTAGCGATCTCTTGGACCTCTCCAGCGATCCCACAGGGTTAGACTTCCACCCTCCATCTCGGCACCCTTATCTCATGCTCCCCTCCCTGTGGTCCCTCGTCCCTCTCGCAGCTGCAGTCGCTGCCACATTGCCAGCTGCAGCTCAGCAGCAGGTCTTCTCTACCGCCGATGGCCCCCTCACACTGTCGCACATCAGTCAGCTCAAGCAGCAGTCTTCTTTCCAAGAAGGACAACCTGCCTACACGCATGTGTTGAATCCCGACTTCCCAGCGTCGAGGATCCGCATCAAGGAGACGACGGGTTGGTGCGACGTAAACTCGACTCAGTCGTACGCCGGATACTTCGACACCGACGGCTACGGCAAATCCATCTTCTTCTACTTCTTCACCTCAAGGTCCGACCCAGACAATGACCCCGTCGTGTACTGGTCAGTAGGAGAGATGCCCCTTGCGTTGCCTTCCGTAATGTCTGACATCGTCTTTCATATTTTGTCTGTAGGGGTAATGGTGGACCTGGAGCTAGCAGTGCCTTGGGCCTCTTTAACGAACTAGGACCCTGTCAATGGAACCTCAAGACCAAGACGATGGACGTCAATCCGTACTCATGGAACGAAAGGGCCAATGTCTTCTTCATCGACCAACCGTCATCCGTGAATTGATTCTTCTCTTCCCTAGTTCAGACTGTTTCCGATAACTAACTCGCCTGCATCGTATTTCAACAGGTGGGTTTCTCGTACTCTGCTTCCGGACAAAAAACGGTGTCGACAACAGAAGAGGCCGCCGTTGACGTTGAGACGTTCGTGCGAATGTTCTTCTCGACGTTCAAAGAGTTCGAAGGCCGAGCGTTCCACATCTCTGGTGAATCTTGTACGTATAAATTTTCTCACTTACACTTCCCCACGCCTCGACTGACGCTCGTGTCTTGGCACAGATGGTGGTCGTTATCTGCCCATCTTCGCGTCCGCAGTACACGACGGCAACCGCCTCTCCATCGCGCAGGGCCGCACCCCCATCAACCTCAAGTCAGTCCTTATTGGGAACGGCATGACTGACACATACACCATGATGCGCGGGTACGTCACCCAACAGTGCACTGCTGTCTCTGGCATCGGACCTATCCAGTCCATCGGGGTGTGTGTTAAACTATGGGAGGCGCTACCCCGGTGCGAGAAAATGATGAAAGCAAGCTGCGTAGATAGCTTTGATATTATTGGGTGCCAGGCTGGTGAGTTATTGCTAGCGCTGGTTGAATCATTTCGTTTCGGGTAGATGGAGTCCACTGTCGTCCACTAGGTGTCTGACGTTTTTGGTCTTTAGCCGTCGCTTTCTGCGGCAGCATCACCACCGCACCTTTCTTCACCCTTGGATACAACTGGTACGATATATCCGAATACTGTGGTACGCAGGAAAAGTAAGGGCCCACCCATTAACGCAACGACTTGATCAATCACATCATCATCTTTGTACCTCTCGACAGACGACTGACCCATCCCTATCTTTCTCGTCTCTTCTCTTGAAACAGATGCGAAACATCCGTCCGATCAGAGGAAGTTGTAGAGTACCTCAACCTCCCAAGCACGCGCGCGACCTTAGGAATAGACCCCTCATTTGGTAATTTCACTGGCTCGTCACGAGCCATATCGCAGGCGTTCGGGGGAAGCATGGATCTGTACCACAATACCAAGTACTACATCACCTCTCTTCTTGAGGCGGGCATCAAGATTCTTATCTACGTCGGCGACGTCGACTTCGCGTGCAATGCCGTGGGCAATGCCCTTTGGACGGAAGAGCTCGAGTGGAGTGGGGGCAATGGTTTTAGGAAGGAGGAGTTGAGGGAGTGGAGTGTACCTGGCGTGGAGGAGAGCGCAGGAGTGATCAAGAGCTTCGGCGGCCTAACGTTTATGACTGTCAAAGGCGCCGGCCATCTCGTGAGTCTTTGTTTTGGTTTCTTCACTCTGGATATTTCATTTCTTATACTGAGTCGATTTCTTGCTGGTGGTTACAGGTCCCACTCAACAAACCTGCCGAGAGTCTGCACATGCTCCAGAGTTGGGTTGATGAAAAGGAGATCTAGACCGGTCTTCGTACATAGAGATTCCCGTAAAGTTTTTTCCCTATTCAATCGTAACATTGCTTTAAAGCTCTGAACCGATGGTATTTAGTGAATCTGTCGATGATCATTTTGATGTGACAGGCAAGAGTGCTGCAACGGAATCTAATTCTTTTGATCGTCCCAAGAGAACTGAAGAGGATAAACAAAATATCACTTGATCTTATTTGCTACTCGATGTGTGAAAAATACCAGAGGAAGACATATATAACCGTAGCACACGCTCTCTGCTTCTGACTGTCATTATCACTGGGGAGTAACATCAACAGAATCTCTCATCATACTCTCATTAATCATCATCATCGCCTTCTCATTAACCCCACGATCAGTTTTCTTCCGCGGGATGCCCCGTCGTGCACAGTTCGGGAAAACGGCAGGTCAAGTCAGGCAGCAGGTCGATCATTAAACGTGTTGATGGGAGCGAGCGAATGAGAAGGCTAGGAAGCAAGCTGAAAATAGTCTAGTCGTGCTCTCTGCTGAGTTGTGAATCTGTTTCAGCTTGAACAAATCGTGTACTAGCATGCTGCTCGACGAACGTTTTGCCGGTGAGTAACCTCGTTATATAACGGAGAGCTAGCTAGCTCGCCTGTGTAATATTTATCCCTCCCTCTCTTCTAATTCAACCTTTACTTCACCCCTTCAACAGAACCCCAGCAGATGTTGTCCGTTGCAGCAGCCTCCCTCGTCATCGCTGCAGCAGCCTCAGCCTCAGCGTCGACCTCGCTCGACACCATCGTCCACTACGCCCCTGATTTCACAGAAATCAACAACCTGTACTTTGTTATCAACGGCACAGGTGCTCCTGGTATCTTCAACTCTTCTACCACACCTGACGCGAGCTATGGAGAGTATAACTGGTGGTGAGTACAAGGTCGCCATACCATCAGATCACTGAATTGGAGCGCTCTAGACCTGTATTGACAATCGTTCCACGATGCGGCAGCAATATGCCACACGTCAGAGCTAAGGAATACCCTGGTGAGTATCTTTTAAGAAGATAGTCCAAGGGAGCCCCGTCGGACGACGGCTTTCTGGCTGGCGCAGCGCATGCCGGTAGACCTACTAACTGATCTCGTTCGTCTTTGTCACAGTGCCCTCATCTGAATACACTCTCGAATACGTTGAGGTTCTCCAACGACACCACAAGCGAACACCATACTCTTCAAATACTTTCTTTAAGGAGGACATTCCATGGAATTGCGACAGCGAAGGTCCGCTTTACTACGCCAAGGATTACACCTCTTCTGAAGGGGAAGATGTTGCTCCCATATCGTGGACTGCTTACACTCCTTCTCACAATCCATTCTCTAGCACTGTTGGACCTGGTTTCGTGAACTCCACCTGTCAACTCCCACAGATCACCGTTAGCGCACCTTCTTCAAGTCTAGCACTCAATCTGAACACTGACCAAATCGTTTTGTAGGCTGACGGTCTTAAAGACTCACATCAGCACGGGCTTGACCTCCGCGGCGTGTACCATAACACCCTCAACTTCTTACCTTCGAAGCTCGACACGTCCAAGATTGCGTTCCGAGTGACCAACAATCAGATCACCTCCCAGGTGCTCGGAGGGCTCATCACCGGCCTCTTCCCCGAAACGAAGGACTACGCTGCTTTTATCCAGTCCGACGCGTATGACTCATTGGAGCCCGCGTACTCTTGTGCCCTTGCGGATACGATTAAGACTGCCTACACCACGGATTCTGCTAACTGGACTGAGCACCTCACTCTTGCTGCTCCACTCTACGCCAAACTTGACGAAGTCTCCGGAACTGCTAACGCTACTGAGGATACCGCCGGGTGGCACACTTCGCTCGGTAGATATCTTCTTTCCATCTTTCACATTACACCATGCAAGTCTGATCTCCCTTGTCTTTTTCTGTCGCTTCTGAGATCATTATTATGACAACTTAAGCGCTAAGTTGTGTCACCAAAAGAGCCTTCCCTGCTCAGTCAACGACACCGCCTTCTGTGTCTCTCAAACAGAGGTAAGATTGCCTTTCACTCCATCACTAGCGACTCACAGCTTCTCATGCCGTTTTTTGCTCAGGCTGATGAGGTCTTTAGACTTGGAAACTACGAGTACTCGTTTTACTACCGAGACGCCGTCAACAGGTACACCTCGCCACGTCTGTTGTGATTACGCCGGCGGTAGCGCTGACTCTTCTTCTTGTTTTACTAGTACTCTCTACTCTGCTCTTCACTATGGTGCTTTCTTCTTAGAACTCAAATCCCACCTCCAAGCTAAGATCGCTGGTACCTCTTCCATGAAGTACCTTCACAAGTGAGTTCATCTACACCTTTTCTCATCGCAGATATTGACACACACTGATTCTCTCTCCACCAATAGCGTTGCCCACGACGGCTCTGTCGCCCCAGCTCTCGGTGTTCTCCAAGCTTCAAAGATGGTCTGGCCAGGCATGGGTTCCGAGATAGTTTTCGAGCTGTGGAAGAAGGCGAGCGACTTTAAGATTAGAGTCCTCTGGGGAGGACAGCCACTCGAAACAAGCACCCCGCTTGGAACGCTCGACATGGTTAGCGTCGACGATTTCTTGTTGTACATCAACACGACTGTCCCATCAAACTTGCCAGAACTCTGTATCTTGAGCGCTTAACTTGTGAAGGATCGCGGTAGGAATATCGACAAGTAGCAATTAACAAAGGATCTTTGAAAGATCGTCTAATTAGAGAGTCATCACAAAAAGGGTTTTACATGGTACTGTGATTCTACAAACCTCATAAATGCAAGAAATTCAGGGTAAATCCTTGGAAGCGACAGAAACAGCGGATCGAAGACCTTGGCTGTTGGCAGAGAGAGAATGTCTATTACGTTTCAGAGAAGCATCAAGCTTGAGCTGGCCACGTCGTTGTAGTCGAAGAGCTATTCCCTGACGAAGAGCTTCGATGTACGTTGCGTACCGAGCAATTTCGGCTGTGAGGTAGTTCAGCTTTTTGGTGTAGTTTTCACGTGCTTTAGGACCGTGGATCGATCGACTCGGTAACTTTATGAGAAGAAAGAAGAATGTCAGGATTGAAAACGTTTGGAATTCCTATTATTCAGCTTTGATAATGCTCGCTTACAAGTCGCTTTTCCATCGCTCGGTGCTCATCCTTTTCAATCTGCAGTTTGCCAGCATATCGCACAAGCGCCTCCAACTGATATTCTTCATCCAACGTGCTAGCAATCGTAGACGGAATTTGAGGCTTCCATTCGTTGACGAAGATCCTGTCAGAGTGACCTCGGTAGCTGGCGCGGTCAGAGTCTATGTCGGAAGCTTGGCCCCATCCATACTCCATGTTGGAAACTCCACCCGTCAGAGGCTCCTTGGACGTTCTAGCAGACCAGTAGTTGCATGTTGACACCCATTCATTGACCAATTCTTCAGTACCAGCCTGGAAGAAGGTGATTGACTCGTTCGGACAGTGAACCGCGAAGACGTATGGCCGACTGCTGTTATAGCCGGGAGGAGGCAATGGACTAGCCAAGACATGGGCAAGAGAAATTTCGCTGACTAAAGTTGCATTTGTCTAGAAGATAGAGTTGAGAATCAGATATAAGGTTGAGGCGAAAAGGAGGGTTACTTTGGCAACTTACGAGCCAGTTTCCTCCGCCCATCAAACCACGATTTCCATCACCGCCATCGCCGAAAGTGAAAGTTTTCATGCTTCCTTTTTGGACAACAACGAAGAGCTCTCGCCAAGCTTTGTCCTTCGATCGTTTGCCCTTTGCGTCCCAGTAAGCCTTCCTTGTCAGCATTCCCTCTTTCGCCCACGGCGCCCCCAAGAGAGCAAGTTCTTCGTCACTGATCTCATCGATAGTGGAGCTGGTAGCGTCGGAGGTGATTGATCTCGTTTCGTCTTCCTGTTCTTTGATGATTGTGTGGGACAAGTTAGTAACAAAGCCGAATGTGGGAGCCGTCGATGCTGGAGGGGGAGGAGCGACTGCCATGGACACATCACCAATCGATGTTGCGTAGCTTGGTGTAGGGCTGATGCGACCATCGCTGCTGACTGCAGTGGCCCAAGTGCCGTAAGGACTGTTCCCCTTTTGGGGCTGAGTTCCCAGTAGCGATTGGATACCTCGGATGCTTCCTCTCTTCAGCGCATTTACTCTGTCAGGACCATTTGATCGAACGCTCTGGCGTCGACTCAGGGAACCAGGACTGAGTGTAAGAGAAGATCGAGAAGGAGGTACCAGCGCATCTCCTGTCGGTTGAAGAATTTCTTGAGCTTTTAAGGCATTGTACATGTCCTGTGGGCAATAAATAAATAAATGTTTTGTGTCAACACTTTTAATTCTGTGACATCCTCCAGGATCAAAGACTTACTTTGAGCGTTGCTTCAAGATCCGTATCCCAAGCTTTACTAACATGAGACGAAACTGCGCTAACTGACGACACCGCGTGGTGCTGTATTTTTGGCCTAGACTCCCCTCCCAATATACCAGCAGGCTGAGGAATTGATGAGGAGCTACTATTTGCATGAGTGGTAATACCTGACTGAGAGACCTGCGACGCCGAATTGGCGGGATTGCCGAAAAGGGACATGCGATTTAGACTGGTCATGGAACCACTGCGCCTTGACTTCGACTTGGGAGATTCGAAGAAGGAAACACCGGTGGTAGATGAGCTTGGAGCATCGAAGAAGACGTCATGACCTCGGAGACTACTGCTTCCATCATCCGTAACCAAGTCTGGCGTCGAGCTTCTGGCAGAATGATTGGCCGAAGCGTTTTGATCACGGACTTCGGATTGGATAACACTGAGGGTGTTCTTGATGAACTGCTGACGGCTCATGTGGTTCTGAACATCAGCAATGTGCAGATCGGTGTTGAGGAGGAGCAAAGAGTACGCGACCGAGTGGACGATACCTGAGAAGAAACACGGTCAGCATCGACTCAAAGGTAGGAGAAGGCCGAGAAAGACACGCACTCGCAGATCCAAATAGAGACATAGGGTTACAGTTAAAGTACCTCTGACTGAATTGGACGATGATCCTGTCCAGCTCCTGCGTTTCCGCACGGAAGTAAAGTTTGGAGGTGAGGTGTCTACAAGCGAAGGCAAGAATCAGTATTAGTCAAGGAACTATAATAGGGCAAGGAATAGAACACAAACTAACCGAAGAGCGTTATCCAATCTCATTCCAGTGAAATCGAAGTCATTCATGTAGTGCTTTAATGCAACAACGTTTACCGGCGCCCTGAATGATAGTATTAGTCTCAGTCTCCTCAAAAGAAGAAAAAAATTGAGAACTCACCTTCCACCCAAGTACTCTGCAACTTTGTCTTTAGCTCTGAAACCCTCGTCACCATTCAAGATCTTCATGGCGGCTTCTTGACCCTGCTTCTCAATGTTCTCAGCCAGATCCTCGGAATTAGAAGCGACTCCTAGCCCAAGAACAGTAGTGGTCGTTGAGACTACCGTGGTAGGTGGAGGCGGTGGGATGGAACCAGCGGTATCATCGATGTTGGGAAGTTTGGGAGACTGTCCTGGGAACGGAGATGAAGGCACTAATCTGATGGTTTGAACGGGTGGTACTTCCTCTTCTACAACTACTTCTGTCACCATAGGTAGCTCTTCAGGTGCTGGTGTAGGTGTTGCGAACGGTGTTGAGTCGATTGTCGGAGTGGGCACAGACACGTCGACAGTGGAACGGGTGGATGACATCGTTGTTGAAGTTGCGGAGAGAGGTGAGTTGATGACGACTGGAGACTCGATTTTTGAATTCAGAAGGGCAGGTGAGTTTATTGTACTACTGGCTTTCTGAGACGGACTACTGGTGGATGAGAGGACGATTACTTCGTCGGTGAGAGCCACGGGCGATTTCATGAGTGGGTTGGAGGGCATCAGAATAGGCGAGCTGTTGCTTGGGACAGCTGGCGATGCATTTAAAGAAGAGATTGCGCCTGATGGTCGGCTACTGTTGGTCTCACTAGGAGTAGTCTTGGTGGGAGTGGCAGAGAAGTTGTCATCCTGTCTACCCAAACCGATGGAAGCCATGCGTAACGACATCGAATTGACTGATGAAGTTAAAACTCTTGAAGAATCTGGCGATGAGGCTGACGAAGCTATTCTGGCCTTTTCTTCTGCTGAGAATTTGGATGATGTAGTATCCCCGGTTTCAGTTTGACCGACAATGTTATCGAGCAGATCTTCAACGTCAAACTTCCAGGTTTCGTTTCCAGGCCCGGTGGAAACACCGCCCCCAACACTGATGCTTCTTCTTCTGGTAGCGCTACTGTTACTGCCGAACGAAGAAGAATTGTTCATAGGTGGTGACAAGGTAAGGCCATTCGGTTTCAACTTATCGCCCTCGACAAACGAATCTTGAAGCGGCTGGGAAGTTGGAGGGCTGGTGAGGGGTGTTGGAGTAGGCGAAGATGTCCAATGAGCTGCGATGGGTGTCCGGACAGGAGAAGGCGGGCTGGCAGGCGCTATGTTGTTTCGAATTGGCGAGGCAGCGATATAAGATGTCATAGTGGGACCACTGACCGAGCGCTGTGATTGTTTTGTGGAGAGCGAGGCTGTAGAAGCAAAGTTGGATGGTGTGGGCATTGTGAAAGATGATGGAGGCGTTGAGCTGAACGACTGCTTGTCACCACTGCTGAAGAACCGCCCAAACATTGTTCTAGCTTTTTTTCCAAGGGTCTATAAACGGAAAATGTCAGACAGATTTGGAGCGAGTCTGATATACAGTGTGTACTAACCTGTGAGCCATCCACGCTAGACTTCGCGTCTTTCTTCTTATAACCAATACCGGCTCCGTACTTCTGACCGGACGAGTAATCAGATGCACTTTCTCTTCTAGGCATGGCCCATTCATCTTCCTCGGGACCCAAGTGAGACTCTTCAGCTACAGGGTCAGGTCCTACGAGTCTATGCAGTTCTGCTTGCGCTTTAGCTTCTTTGGCCCTCTTGACCAAAGTCGCCAAGTCCGGTGAGGAAGCAGTACCTGGTGAGCGGAATATGGATCTTCTTTTGAACAATGGATCATGTTCTTCTTCATGCGCTGGTGGTAACTCTGGTAGAGGCGCTTCAGACCTAACCATGACCATCGGTGTTTCGTCCTCTGCGGCGAGGTCGCTGGTGGCATTCATGATAGGTGTAGCTGGATGAACGATTGGACTGTCGGGTGTAGGATAAGATGTAGAAGGAGCTTGAGTATTTTGAGGGGTGGTTGGTGGGTTTGACGGGCTGACTGATGATTTCAGCGAAGGCGCTTTTGATTTCTCTTGGATTATGAAGCCCGGGGTGGTCGTCACGGGAGACTGATCCAGGACCGTTTCGAGAGGTAAACCAGGATAGGACGATGATAGTGATGGACGACCTTCACCGCCATTTGATGATGAGCTCGAGCTCACTGATCTCGACGTTTTTGCTGGCGACCGAGTATGCAGGGGGTGCCCGTTGTGAATGTTGTACTTCCACCTGGAAGAGGAGCTACCATTCCCGTTCGAGACTGAAGGACTGACGAGTCCCTCTACAGGTTCCTCATCTTCCTCATTGATGACTTCCTGTTCGTCTTCCTCGTCTAAGACTTGGTCGTACAATTCCTCTTCGCCTTCACCCCCACTTCCGTTCAAGTCGGTATCGTCCGCTGACCTCTCATCATCGTAGCTTGGCCTTGAATCGCTACTGATCTTGATGGTCCCTCCTCCGGCGAGAGCTTGTTCGAAGTCGATAGCAGGCGGAGGTAACAGTGACCTTCTCTTCGAGCTTGAGTCCCCTCCGTGATAACCCGAGCTTGAGGTCGAGATCGAGGATAGAGGCCTATTATTGGGACCAGATGAGTTACCTCTGTAGGACGAAGGGTGACCGGATGGGAGGAAGTTTGGCGAAGTAGTCCTGTTGAGAGCGTTGCGACCAGTGTAGGACGACATTCTTCCTCCTTCGCTGCCTGACGATAGCCCAGGAGTGAGTTGTTGGACTAACTAGACGATTTAGAAGAAGAAAAGAAGACCAGTAGGGGAATGGTGAGATTGAGGTGGATGAAGAGCTGGTTGAAGCTGCTCCTCTGGATCTTCTATGATAGAAGGGAGTCATTCAGATGTCAACATCTGCTGCCCAGCAAGTTTCCTAAGGGTGTACCTTACCTTGATTGCCGCCCTGCAGTCAAACTAGAATTCCCCACCGTTTGCCCAATTTGGTTAGACAGGTGCTTGAGTGGTTCAGAAAGAGTGCGACGAGGGGTGCGGTCAAAGCGCCACCCGACGAGACAAGAAGCAAACAAAAGTCGACAAAGTTTCGATATTTGTTTTGAAAATAAGCCGCTCCTAAATCATTCATATACTGGCTGACAGTTATCACGCAATTGCGAACATTTGACTTGAAGTGGGGTGACATGGGAGATAGAAGGAGACACGCTCTTTCGAAAATGTTCTACTGCTGTTAGCTAATCAGTGAAAGAACGATGCTGCCTGCAAGATAAAGTATTAACTTAGAGAGAAAATTTACAACAGTCCATCATGTTCCTGACCTGACCCAAAACCCAAGAACCCAAAACTCAAGAGCCCAAAACCGTTATTGAGAAACAAACCAAAACCCCAGTCCCTGGCACACATGAACTCCTCGAATGAACCATTCTTCGTGACTCACACACAAATTCCATCCCCCAGCGCGAAAAAATACGCCTGCATCCCTTTCCGCTTTGTTTCCAGTTTGCTCCTCCAATATGCCCGCATTCTCCATCGACGTGTTCAGTCCTTTATGACAGGTCGCTTTTCCCAGCTATCTACGCTCTTCCTACCACTAGCGATAGAGCTCTTACTACCCACTGAACTCCTCCTAGAAGAAAACGATGCGGAAGATGTCGTGAGCGACGACTCTTTTCGTGACATTTGGCGAGGTTGAGCGTCGGTTGTCGAGATAGTCTGGGATGATAGCTGTGATTCTCCGTGAACAGGAGGATCCTCGACAGGACGAAGAGGTGGAGATTGATCAGAATCCTGTTGCTGTTGCGGTTGATGCTGATGATGATGATGATGATGGTGGTGGTGGTGAGCTTGAGCGTGGGCAGCTGTTGGTGGGTGGTAATGGTGACTATGTTGATTAGGATTGAGCAACCTGGAGCTCTGTTGAATCCTTTTCGCCATTTCTTTGTATTCAGGGTCAGACTCGTCTCCATCATCCTCGTCCCCATTATTGTTCGACGAGTTCTCGTCATTCTCATCATCTTCTAGAATCTGTTGTGGTTGATATGACTGCTGAGAGACGGTGCGGGATGTACTAGAGCTTTCTGGGATTGTTGGTGATGTCGTTGATGTAGTCGTTAAGGAGGAGATAGCTGGCAGAGGTGGTGGAAGCGTTGATGGGCTGACAGGTGCGGAAGTCGAAGCTCTGGAACTAGTTGTAGATAAGACACTGAGTCTTCTCAGATCAGGAACTGGAGGGTTGATGCTCAAAGGAAGGAGTTCAAGCTGTCGATTTTGAGGCCGCGGAGACAAGGATTTTTGTGATGAGGCAGTCCGTTTCATGGGCTGGTGAGGACTAACTGGTTGCTGACCAAGAGGTGTAGAAATGGATAAAGGTGAAATATCCTCGGTTGTATCTTCCTCCTCATATTCATCCTCTTCATCCTCTTCTTCTTCCTCGTCATCGTAATCTTCATCGTATTCATCTTCTTCTTCATCATCTTCGTTACGATCAAAATCAGCATTATCATTGATTTCTCTGTAGAAGGAAAACTCTGGGGATTTGATGAGAAGGTTTCCAAGACGCTCCTGATGAGTGGATGCACCAGTAAGTGGACATCAAATTGCAAGCCAACGTCAGATTTGAACTCGAACCTACTTCTCCAATGAAGAGGGAGAGAAGGAAAAACAACAGACCTGCGGTAGTTGAGCCCAGTGTCGTTCTAAGGCAGCGTCAGAGGCCCACTGTTTGACGAAGAAAATGAAGCGAAGAGTAAGCTTAACACGCTTGAAAATTTGGCGCTTTGTAGTAGAAAATATCAACGCACGGTACCCATAATTGTGATAACATTGTCATCTTCTCCAAGCCCTCTCATAGCACGATAGCTCAAACATCCTGTTGTACACAACCGTTAATGGACCAGACGCGCCATCAGTACTCGTCGCAATGAGTATGCGTGCACCAGCTGGAACATTTCTTACCGGGCTCGTTATTACTCAAAGCACTCTTCTGAATATCCAATACGATTCTCTCATACTCCTGAATGTTGCCTGGTGCAACCTCATTCTTCGCTATAAAGAGGAAGGGCCGCTTTTGGGTCCGCATCGATGTGAATTACCCTCCTGCAGGGAGACCTTCCGACAGCTTGAGAGGGAAGCAGTGCAAGAGTATCAGCAGATGAAGGAAGTGGTTGAAAATAAGAGTGGGAGAGACATACTATTGGTACAAGACAGTAAGCTCTGAAGAAGATTCGACGCTGTGCGAGTTTAAGCTAACGAACTCGACGAAACCGGGTCTGAGGCCAGACTGGGAACCCTCAAACACAGTCAGTATTTATGGGTGGGAGGGTCTCAATCCGAGTGAAAATCTCAGGCTATTCCACTTACAGGCTGGAAAAATGTGAATTTGGTTTGAGAAGACTTGGTCTCAGAGAAAGAATTCGAATCTCGACCTCGACCAACATCTTCGCATAAATCTCATAATTCAAGCACTTCTTCCACCTACTGGTTGTTTGCCCCCTCCTCATCCTCGATGTCTCCTGAAATCTGTGCTGAAGTCCGTCAAAACCTGGCTGAATGCTTGCTCAAATCGAAATGTGTCCTTCGTGACGGGCTGACACCTCAGGAATGCCTCACGAAACACATGGACGAGCTCCCAGCTGAATGCCAACACTACAGAATGAACTTCTTCATTTGTAAAAGAGCTTTGGTGAGTTCATTGTTTTCGAAAACGACCAGGGCCCGGCGTGCGACGAAGGATTGCATGAATGGCATGGAACCAGGTTTATAGTCTCTTCAGGGCTTATTCCTTTCGTTCAAACCAAAGTGTGTTAGTGTTAGCGGCTTTGTTATTCACTCATATTCTGCTTTCTTGTCCACCTTCGTCTGCTCTGCGAATTCTGTCTCTCTTTCTCGCCAATTCTCAAACCAACCATACAACAACCTGCCCCCTTTTCCACAAACGATACGGCTGCCGTCTATGATTGGCTACTCTTACTACTAGCTCGATATGCGAAAACGAATGAGAGGAAACCCAGCGGCGACGTATGGAAAAGATAAATCCCAGCAACGCCGACCTCTCTCCGAATTCTTCGCCAGTGAGCTGGAAAGCCATAAAGCCAAAGTGGCATTGGAACAGGCGGAGGCTGCTATTGAGGGTGACTGGGCGCAGAAAAGCGGACAGCCGGATGGTGTGAAGGCGTGAGGGGAGCGGAGGGCATTGAGAGCGGCGAAGATGACGTGGGCAATCAGGCAACTGATGAATGGTAGTCAGGAGCTAATTGGAATTGCCCGTATGTTGTACCGAGTAGGATTAGAATCACGCACCTTTCTGGATTCGTGGCCGCAACTTTGCAAGGGTCATGACGGAGTCCCTCTACCTCAATTCTTCATCTTCTACAATGGTTCCTGCAACAAGATATTCTCCATCGTGACTCACACTCAAGCTGCACCTCAACCTTTTTATCTGCTCGTTCCATTCCTCTGACTTGTCTGTCTCCTCCGCTGTAGTTCTCGAACTACGAGGTTCGAGAAAGAGGTATGGTTTGCTCTGCTGCTTAATAATTGAAACATCCTTCCAGGTTGGCTTCAGCTTGGGGTAGACTGCTTTGTAGAACGCTTCCTTGGCTGCGAACCTGGATATCGACGCGTGCAGAGAGCAAAAGCAAACTCGTCAGATCACAATCGAAATATTTGAAGCACAACAGAGGCATAACAGCAAGACCTAAATAAATGAATCGCTCACCTTAACGCCAAGTACGATTCCTGTAGTTCCCTCTGCTGAAGCTCCTTAAACTCCATTGTTTCTCTTCGTGATAGGATCCTCTCACTCATCCTCTGTACCCCTCTTCTGCTCAATATATTTCCAAACCGGCTCAGAGAGAGCAAATCAACCCCAAATCCTACAATCATTAAAAAAAATTGGTTTGGCTGTCGGATTCAAGGAACAACGTTAACTACCAGAAGGGAAAAGCCAGGGACAACGGCTGGTCTTCAAAGAGGCAACTGGAACTACCAATAACTATCGTCTTTCCTTCTCCTTCTAATTCTCTCATATTACAACAGATGGGGAATGTCCCCGCTTTGAGAAGCGCGAACGAAGCTCTACAGACGAGGATCCGCGATGCTCTGGTATGTAACGTGCTTCATTGAGTTTCTTCTTTCTTTTCTTCTGCTTGTGCCAACGCTCTCACGATAATTCGTTACGGAATCCAACAATCAGAAAACGTATCACTGTCTGCGCCTACCGTCACCGCCGCCGCGCAACATCTTCCTCGCGTCCAGCACGTCCTCCGCCGATGAACTCGCGCTGAGAAACTACGTTTCATCTTCAACACAATCTGTCAATTTCAGCCCGTACCCGAAGGTGAAGAGGAAACTCGACGAAGACAGGATGTAGTTGAAGTTGACAAGGTGGATCTAGGAACACTGAAATGCATTCTAGCGACTGTCTTCGTGGTTAAAGAAGCAGTTAGAGTCTCATCTGGTGGAGAGGACGTAGAGAAATACAAAAAATATCAGAGAGACATGGCCGATTTGCATCAACCTCCCTTCTAGTGAGAGCTTTGTCTAGTTACATTTTATTCTGAGAGGCTATCGCTGACAGTTTATCAATTTAAGGGCTATGTCAACAATCCCATCCAGTCGTGATGGTAAAATTTTCTAAAGAGTGTTGTAAAGTATAAGGATACATGATTTTGTTGTGACTCGTATTATATCAAAGTCGGCAGCTGACAGGACCTCCATCCGCGTATTATGCAGACGTAGCGTGAATAAACTTAATCTGCGAACTAAATAAGGTGAAGAAAACGTGTCAAAAGTCTGTCGTATGTCAAAGGCACTTAACAAGTATCCATGCTTACCATTAAATCAAGATTCTGCTCTCCCTCGCCTTCACCTTCTTTATTGCCCAAAGCGTGACTGATAATAGAGGCTTTTCTAGCCTGTATTTGAAGAATACGTTCCTCGATGGTGTTTCTGATAAGAAAGCGCGTAACGCAGACCGTCTTTGTTTGACCAAGACGATGGGAACGATCAACAGCTGGGGAATGAAGATGTCGAAGGATGAGAGCGCATCGCAACAAATTAGGAGTCAGAATGAGACTTTAGCTGACCTTGATCCTCAATAGCCTTGTTCCACCAGAGATCCATCATGAAAACATGATTGGCAGCCGTCAAGTTGATGCCCACACCGCCAGCTTTGATCGAGAGCAAGAAAACCATTGGAGCATCAGACTTTTCTCTGAACTGAGCCAGCACTTTCTCTCGAGCAGGGACTCTGAGGGAGCCATCCAACCTGACGAAGGCAAAATTGTGTGGTTTGAGGACTCGAGTTTCGATGATGTCGAGGTAAGACTAAAAATCGGAAATGGTGAGCGAGGATGCGATGCCTGGATCATTAGAAGAGTTAAAGAAGGATTTTACAGTAAAATTTGAAAATACCCTGGAGGATCATTGGAACGCCGCAGTAAGAGTGGGTATGTGTTGACTTGAAGCAACAAGGCAGTCACTCACAAAGCTTTGAAAGTAGGTTCAACTTCTCTCAACCGGTTAAGATGGATAGCAAGCGCTGAAAGTTTAGAGCTGGAATGGATTTGGTTCTTGAGGAGAATGAAGGATTCCTGAGAAGGGGGAGGCATTTCACCTTCTTCATCATCCACATCCATCTCATTCACATCTTTGAGCTGGGGTCTCGGTTTAGGTTTTGTGATGATTTGACGCAGTTGCTTGATCTTTACTGGTGAATTTCGACACTCTGGGCAGCCGCTATTGGTAGTGAGGTGACCTTCGATACACGATTTACATCTAATTGAAGAAGGTCACTAGTCAATGACAAGTCTTAGCCAAAGTTAATGCCACTGACCCGAAATGAAGACATTTAGGAAGCACCACAGGTGCAGTCACTTTGTCCAGGCAGCTGCGTAAACGAGGGGTTTCTGTTAGGATGATCCCTTTCCAAATGAAGGACAAAACGTACATCGGACACAGCTTGTCGTCGCTAGACTTGAATGCTTCTAACGCTTTTCTGCTGAACTGTTCAGCATCTTCTTCCTCTTCTTCTTCATGATCATCCGTCACCTCCTCAATTTTTGCTCTGGGGGGTCCCGCTTCTAGAACTTCCACTTCGGAATCGGAATCTCCATCAGCCGGTCCTTTCAGCATTTCTGGCGAAAGTGCCGCCTGACGTAGCTGAAAGGTCAGAAGAAATGACTTTCAGCTTGCTTCCAAGGAATAAGAAAGGAGAAACAGAAGCTCACTCTCATCAGCATTTTGAAGACTTGACCATAATTTTTACCCACAACACCCTCACTTTTCATTTGTTCATACACCTTCTTTGATTTGAAGTATAAATCGTCATATGTTGCCCTCTCCGTTACGGAGAAGTCGAGTAGCTCATCTACCACCTACAAAACGACACAAAATCAGTGGGGAACGATCTGAAATGTAACAAAAAAAAAACTCACTTTCTTCGGCGGTAGAATCACAATTCGATTCCCATCACGATCTGTCATGTCTTTATCTCTACGAAGTAAGCATTTTGATAAGATGAATCGAACGATCTGGATGGCGCTTCTTTGCTTGTTCTGGAATGGTACAGTCACAAGTCTACAAGGCGCTAGTGTCAGATGGAAAACGAGGGGTAGAAGAGGATAGGCTAAACTCACGCTCTGAAGAACGCGAAGTTACCCCATGGTTCCAGTCGTAGGAATGCAAGAAGAGAGTGCAGATCCTCCAACCGATTTTGAATTGGAGTACCAGTCACGGCCCATCGACGTTGAGCTTTCAAGGCGTACGCAGCTTTGGCAACTTTGGTTGCCCGACTTTTTATGTTGTGAGCCTCATCTGCAAATACAATGTGATTTATCAACGACGAATTCGTTGAATTGACACTCATCCTCCTCACTCACCAAGAACTACCCTCAACCATTCATAGTTGAATAGGCTAATGTCTTTCGCACGACCTTTGGCGACTTGCAGCTGCAAGTGATTTTCAAAGTCGGATGATAGAGTGCCGTAGCTAGTAAGAATGACGTGAGCTCTGTTGCTGTTGTTTGGATGAAGCTGTTCGTCGAGTTCTCCTTTCCTGTCATTTCCGTGATATACTGAAAAAATGCGAATACACATTAGAATTCGCGCTGTGATACATGAAAGAAAATTGGGGTTTACTGAAGACATTCATTGTACCCTTCTGAGAGCACTTTTTCAGCTCACTTTTCCATTGATGGAGAAGGGAGATAGGTGCAATGATGAGAGTTGCATGAGGTGCCGATGACGATGGTTTCGTCTTGGGTGGTGAGGATTGTTTGATAGGTTTAAATGATTGGTCAAGTGTGATCTTCCTACGTTTTAGACCTGCTCGGGGCGGACTGTTGAGAATCTCTATGTCTGAGTCCGAGTCTTCGTCTTTCTTAAATTCTTCAGCAGAATGAAATCCATCTTCGACGGCGGGTTCATTGGCATCTCGGTTCAAATGGATCAAGGAAGCCATCATGATAGTTTTGCCCAAACCCATTTGATCAGCCAAGATTCCGGACCTGTGGGAATGATTGTAAGTGTCAAAAGATTGTATTTCTATGAGTCTGATTTAGCGTCTCTATGCTTACCTGCAGTTGTTAGCCGCCGTCGGAAACGCCAAACTTAACTCGCCTGGTAAAGCAACGGTGAAGTCAGAATAGATAAAGACAAAAGTAGATGCGATAAGGAACAAACTCGCCTGATAGAGGGTTGAAGTAGAACTTGGCGCCTTCAAACTCTGGTTCATCGTCGGAGTCGTCGATAGTAATTACTACAGGCCCTCCTCTGTTGTCAGTGGGTGCATCTCTGAACATGAATTCTTCCCAGAGCGGATGGAGCGCCGTGTCTTTGGAGTTGGCTCCGTTCTCCATCTGAGTCCCCCAAAACAGGAACTGCTTCTGATAAGGTCGCAAAGTGTAGGTAAATGTTGAGGGGGGATCCAGTTCTTCGAGGTTCTTATCATCGCGCTCAGCACTGTAGTGCCACTGTCAGCACCTGCAGCCTCAGACGAGAAATGAAGAATAAGAAGGTTCTAGCAAAGGCTTACTTTGCATAGATTATGTCCAAATCGTTCTCATCCAGTTCTTCACCGCTATCTTCCTCCTCACTCTCGACTGCGTTCGCAGCCGGTTTCTTTTCCTTCTGTTTCTGGAGGCCCTCTTCCCAGACAGCCCCATCAACGTCTTTCTTTCTACTCCTGGTTCCATTGCTTGGAGACATGGAGCGTCGGCGTTTGGCCTGTAGTGCTTGAGTAATCTCGTCAACGTTTCCAGTTTCAGGTATCATGGCGCCAACTCTTGTCGGCTTGAGATTCATCATAGCTGGCGGTAAGACGAAAGAGCGTCAGATAGAAGAAGCTTTTATCAAGTACAATTCATGAGTACTTACAGAACAATTTCAGAAGACCAGTCTTTCGATCAGATAGCATCTTCTCGTGGGCGCTTTCCCGCGGTCCACCGGCGTCAATCTCCTTCTTGTGCTTGGTATCTGCTTCACCTCTGAGCTCTTCAAAGGCAGTCGCTTTCAACCAGACTTTAACAGACAATGAGATTGTGTTTCCGATTAGAAGCTTTGGTGGGATAGAGATGATGCTGCCTGTCAAATGTATAACTCCAAGGTCGATCAAGGGCGCAAGCCAATCCGAATCTGTTGTTTCGAGTCGGCCTATCTCATGCTCTCTCTCGTTCATAAATCGAATGATGGAATTGGTCTTGGGAGGCTTTATTTTAGAATTTCCTGCGACAGGTTGAGCTGGTCTGCTGTTGTTGGAAGTCTAAAAGAGGTGTGGAGCGTACAGCGCGGTTCTTAATCAGCCTCACCTTCAACACCAGTGAAAAAGACCTGCTCTAGGCAGCTAACCCACAAAGAAAGAGGCGATCGATTTCTTCGAAGGGATCGCTTTGGCTGCTGCTTCTGCTGCTGGGGCCATGGCAACCGGAACTTCTCTCTTAAAGATGACCTTGGACCCAGAGAATGCATGACTCTTCCCTATAGTATCAGATGTTACAATAGAAGACTGAGAAAAGTGTTCTCTAGTCCACAGGAAATTCCGGGGAGCTCACCGCTGCTCATAGCATATCCATCCAAATTGAGCTGACCCAGATAGCCCATGTCAAAATCCTTGAGCTTATTTAGGGTTCCTGAACTACTTGGACCAACAAATCTTGTAGTTACATTGACTGTTTCTGAAAGTGACCGTCTTCTTGGTTTCGATTTCCCAGGAGAGGAAGGTGACCTAGAATTCTTTCTCTTCTTCGTGCCACTCTCACCATTGCTTGCCGTCTCCTTTCCTTTACCCTTATCGATCTTCTTCTTCTTGGGCTTTGGACTGCTAGATCCTGGTGATGTCGATGATTCCGGGATATTGAGAACTGCCCAACTGGGAGCTGAGTTCTCGTCCTGCTGCTCCTCTCCGCCCTCAACCAGATCCTCATCTGATTCTGATTCTACTTCCTCGAGGTTAGCATCTTGGTCGCTATCGCTGAAGTCATCGTCGAAGAATAGCTTCTGCTTGCCTGACATCTTGCATCGTTTTTGGAGAATGGCGGTCTTGAGTGAAAAACGCGTCGGAATGCACATTGCTTGGGGCTAACGCGAAGATTACTTTCTTGTCTACACTCACGCTTCCGTAGGATTTTGAAGAAGGGAAAGAGATACATGGAATCTGATACAGTTGTGAAAATTAGCTGCTCTACGCTTAAATATTGAGTTTCAAAATTTCAAGCTACAGAGCAACAAAGTCAGCTTTGTCAACCCAATCATTATAAATCTGACGGAGCTTTTACCTTTCCGCTTTTGATTTCGTCAAAGGTTGGCATTGTCCCAAGTCTCATGAGCTCAGCAGCTTTAGTAACGAGAGGATCAGCAGCCATACTCGCGACAGCGATGATCTTTTGACCTTTCGCGAAGTACGCTTCAAACTGAGCAGGAAATGGAGCAAGAAACGTTATTCGATACATCATCAGTGTTAGAGTCGCCAAATGAACTCACTTTGAGCTCGTTTGGCGTTCCTTTGACAAAGATGTTGTCATAGCCTTTGCTGTTCCCACAGTAACGCAATTGCTGACCTTGAGCAGACCAGAACGTAGGAATTTTATCGAAAACCGACGGTTTGCCTGCAATAGTACCTCCAACGATGCGACCTTGGTTACCAGAAACGTTCCAGTGCTCTATTCTGACATTGCCCTCTTCACTCGGGTCTGCCAAAGGAAAGGTCAATCAGCTTCTCCATGCAGATCCAGTAATGATCACGGGTGAACTTACAAGTAGCAATATCTCCAATCGCAAAAGTGTTTGCTAAACCCTTTACTTTGAAATGCTCATCAACTAATACGCTTCCGTCCTGCTCGAGCTCGACTCCAGCATCTTTCAGGATGTCAGTGTTGAGCTTAACACCAACTCCCAATATCACCGCATCAGCTTCAAGGGTTTCGCCAGATTTCAGTTTTACACCTCCCACTTTGGAGGAATCAGATTCTGATGAAATGCAAAGGATCAACAACGCGATGGGATTACACTCGATTTCAAAGCAAACGCTTACTTGAGGGCACAAATTCTTCGACACCAGCTTTCATATGGAACTTGAGTCCCTTTGAGGTATGATAGTCCATAAGGCCCTGTCCAATTTCCAGGCCCAGTACTCGTTCGAAGGGAACCTTCTCCATTCCAATGACATCGATTGAAGCTACCTCCTTTCCGAGTGCCGCGACAGCGATCTCCATTGCGATGAAAGAGGAGCCAACAAAGACCAGCTTTGCTCCTTTCTTACAGACTGATAACAGAACCAAGTTCGGGTCAGAGATTGAAAGCGGTCTGATGGTGCTGAGGGAAGTTCACCCACCCTCGGCGATTTTCTTAGCTTCGTCAATCCCTCTGAGCGTGAGAATGTTCGAAAGCTCTTTTCCTTTTATTGGGACTTAAAGTAGCCTTGTTTTAGTAATGGGATTTGCTTTGAACATAACGAAGAAGAGACCTGTGCTTACGGGTTCTGGAGGCGCCGCCAGTCGCGATGACCAGCCAGTCACCTTTGACAACCTCGCCGTTATCAAGCTCGACACCTTTACCTCCATCAATGATCTTGGTAGCTTTGACACCCAATTTGAAATCGACACCTTTGAATCCATCAGCCCCTCTCAATTCGAGTCCATCAACCGAGGTGGGAAGGGCTTTGGAGAGTTTTGTCCTGTCGATCGGGAGATGTGGCTCAGCAGAGACAACAGTCACACCGTATGGGAACTCGTGGAGTTGCTGTTCAAAAGGGACCCTTGTCACTATCCGCGAAGAATAACCGGTCCGCGGGAACATACCAGTCCTTCTAACACTCCGAATGCAGCGCTTCCACCTCCAACAATGACGACTTTTCGCTCCGTAGATGAAGCTGTCGAGCTCTTTTTGATTGACTTAACGCATCCTCTTCCTTCTTTCTTCACAGGAGCTCCATCACTCTTGACTAGAATTCTACCGCCTTCAACTGACACAGAGAACGAAGTGAGAGAATTGATGCCTGGATGGTCCTCGATATCTCCGGTCTTAACAGAGAATAGTGCTTGGTGCCAGGGACATCGTACCTAGAAGAAGAAATTGGTTCAAGTCAGGATCGACAGGAGGAAAGTACGGGACAAGGAAAGTCAAAATCTATTCCCTGATCAGTGACTTACGCAGCCATCGGAGCTGAGAGTACCCTTTACAAGAGGAGCCCCATAGTGCGTACAGAAGGCAGAGGTAGCAAACTAGTTGGATATGGATAGTCAGCTAAACATTCGAAGGGTGCGGTGGAGTAATACTCACCACTTTGTCACCCAGCCTGGAAAGAAGAACTTTAGCTTCAGAGTCTTTAGTGAAAGGCACTTCTTTCCTATATCAAAAAATCAGATAGGGAGGCACTCGTGAGTCCAGTTGTCGGGTCTGGGCGGAAAAGCGACGACCATACATTTCACCATCTTTGATTTCGTCGAAGCCCAGCACGTCGAAAGTTTTGAGGCCTGACATGATTCTAGAGGAGATGTGGATCGATCTTGTAGAGTAGAGAACTCGGTTTAAGGTGAAGCCACGAGATCTGAACATGGGTGATAGGCAATACTTCGAAATGACGTCGGATTGTCTAGCCAATCGATGAATCGCGATTATCACACACTTTTGCGTGTGAGTTGACTTTACTATACCCAGATCAACAAGTTGATTTCTTGAACAAAGCTCTAAATAAGTTCGGAGGGCTTTTCGTTGGCAAACCAAGCGGTAGTCTCACGGTTTGCGTGTGGGATTGGAAGTACCTTGTAAAGATCATCGCTAAAGTATGAGGAACATCGGACGCTTGCGCTTCTTTTCTAATGGAAGTCTCATGCATATCTGAACTTCTTCATATCGTAACACCACGGTCTAAAATGAAGTCCATTGGAATGCGTCCTGGGACGTGCTAGCCGAAGGCGACTTCTCCTCGTTATACACGCCAAAGTCTTTCAGTTGAGTGTTAAATGTCTGTGTAAAGTCAAACGCATCCATCCACGAGAGATCAGGCGCTTCTGATTGCTGTGGTGATTTGATTTGAGGTTGACGCTGGACGTGCAGGAAAGGAAAGAAAATGTAAACAAACGGCTGCGAGTTTGAGTTGTTTGAGGGAAGAGTAGGAAACAAACATACTGATGTAATCCACTCCTTCTCCAACACTTCCAGAACAGACACACTCCAAACCGCACGCCTCAACGTTGGCGCCATCTTCCGTAGAGCAGCGACTGCTCTTTCGAAGTTCGCAAGTGACTGGTGAAAGGAGCTTTCAACACTGACTGCCTGCATCAGGCAGACAGTAGCACAGTGAAATGCTGCATGAACACTGGCATTCGAGACTCTCTGTAACCCATACAAATCATCAAACATCTAAAATCAGAGGTGACGGCTGAAGTCAGCTCAGCGTCGCACAGTCGAATAACGTCACCGAAGACAGCTCACTGTGAAAAGTTCTAGCATATTACCAACAGCCTCAGAGCAGTCGCTCAAGGTTTCCGAAGAGTTTTCTGAAGGTATCAGCTCGGGTCGAGATCTCGACCACAATACTGCGCGATGGAGCAAGATTGTGAGAAACTACAGCGTCAAATGGGTCAAAATTAGTAAGAGAGGTAAGAGAGATAAGCTGTGACCAAGCGGAAAACCTGAAAACTAAAAGTAGAGTAGACTGACATAGTACTGAATGTGCAGCGTGAGCGCATGGGGTAGTGGTGGAAGAGCAGCAGCAGGGTTGATTTGAAGACCAGCTGGCAGGTGGGTGAGCCAGTCCCGCAACTGCGCTGTGAGTCGAGAATGCTTTGCCAGAGACTCTTTGGATGTTGGATTAATATTGGAGACATAGCTTTTGGAGAGAGAGAATAATGTCAGTTCTGATAACAAAGCGAGGACATCTCACTGTACAAAAGCCGACACGACCTACAAAGTTTCGTAAACGCTCTCTAAAACGAGGCACAGTCTCCTAGTATGTTCAAACATGCTGGAATGAATGCTCGGACGTATCTTAGAAGCTTCAGGGCTGGCAAAAAGAGGTGGGCGATGTTGAGATGGCTGCCAAGGTCGAGCGTCCCTCGCTTCGTTGATAGGAGGGACTGCAACCTTCATGAGGGCCGTGGGATAAGCGAGCGCCCTTCCGATTGCAAACGCAAGATGCTTGTCTTGAACGTAGAGCACCCAAGCCATCTTATCCCTCTCGATTTTCGTCTCCGCCTTCATCTTCCCCGACGCAACTAGGTGCGAACAATCAGCAAAGAGCCCTAGAGACTGGCTGAGCTCCATCGCCATCGCCAAGTAGCCAGTTCCAGTAGCAACTAGCGACCGTCCGTAACAGAAATGCTGGAGGACCATCAGGCCGCGAATGGTACTGAGATGCGGGTTCTCCAGTTCAAGCCCGATGGTAGATGTCGTCTTCGCGTAGAGGGCTTTGACTGTATTACTGCTAACTTGCGGTTCAGATGGGTTCGAAGGTGTAGATGATAGTGGAGGTGATTGTATTGACGAGGTCCACGTGGAGTAGTTGCTGATCAAGCTGTCCCCAGTGTTCAGCACGTAGCAAGACGCGAATAAAAGGATTGCGTTGTGAAGCATTGGAGAGTAGTGGTGTGTCCTTGTTCGCTGGTTGGGGACCATAGGATAGGGATAGAATGAAGCTGGCGAATAGTCAGAGGGATTTACGAAGGTGCTGCAGATGACCATGTCTCGTCGAAATAGTGGCATATCAACAATCTCGTAGACGACCTTGAGTCAGATATTGACCCCAAATTGGCTCCAGAAACTTAAAACAAAAACTCACTCCTCCCCATGATGAACAGTAAAGTTCGTACACATCAAGCAGAGCCTCGTGCAGTTGGTATGTCAAACCAGAATCCGCAGGCAGGTTTGCATCCCATTGAAAGCCATAGTCGCTATCTCGCACGGATGAAGTTTGTGAAGTCCTGAAAGATGCGTTGTTAACCCTGAAGGTTGATTCGGGAACATGTTGAAGGGTACTGAGAGGAGTAAAATGGGATATTTCCCCTGTTTCTTCATCGACAAACTACTCTCATCCATCAGATGGAAGCAGACTGGTACAGCAAGCATGCCAGAGCACTTACTCGTAGACGCATAATTCCTTCTGTCACTTCCTCGGTCTCAGAAGCTTCATCTTCATCATCACTGGCGTCGTGTATAGGAGTGCTGAACGCAGAGTTGTCGTCTCCCGCCTGTCTCTTCAGCATAGCCTCCAATTCCTTCACTCGAGCTTGAAGTCTAACAATTTGGTTTCCCATTGACCTGCAATCGTCATGAAACCCGAAGACACAGCGCACGTGTCACCGGTCAGCTTGAACGACAACAAAGCACTACCTCGAAGAATTGTAGATACTTACGTTCTTCCGTCTTTTTCTTTCCTGTACTCACACTACCAGTAGATGTAAAGCGTAAGGTGAGATCCAGGGCATTTCTGATGACTGCTTTCGACTCACCACAAGGCCCCTCGCGACGCAACTGCTGCAAGGGTCAGCTCCATCACACTTCTTCCTTCTGGTAAGAAAAACCAAGCACCCCAAAGATTATCCAGGTCGATAGGTCAAAGACAATCAAGTTAATGGTGAAGACAAAGCAAATGGGGAAGACCAGGGTTAGCGCTTGCTCTCGTTCCTATATTGTGTGTTTACTTACTTGCTTCTGCAGGGGGTACAAGCACGAGCTACATGTTTTACTGCCCTCCCACGTTTGGTTGGGCGATTACCGTCCTCCATTACGGCTTGCCGGTCAGAAGTTGCCTTCCTCTAGTCATTTCTGGGTGTTTTCCTCGCCGTGGCAAGCCAAACTGGAGCATGTAACTCGCAAGGGACAAAGCTGCTGTCAACATTCTTATAGCTTTGGATATTATAGCATTTACCGGATGACTAGTTGAAATTTCTGAAATTTCTAGAGCTTTTCCGCTCGTCCAATAAGCTGGATGTTCGACTCTGACAGCATCCCTCTCGCATCTGGCATTATGTCAACTTAGTGAGTAGAATGTCTCTGTCTGTGCTCTGTGCCCTAGCTTTGTTCGGTCTCTTTGGGATCCGATGTTTGGCACTGGATGCTCTCTCAAACGCACAGCCCCTCGCATGGTCTGACTTCCCATATCCCATATCCTTCTTCCAGCCAGCCTCCAACGTACGCTGCTGCTGCTGCGGCTCCCCCAGGAGCTCACGCTGCCGTCCACTCTCCCCCAACATACAAGGCTACAGACAATGCCTCAGCGGAGGCAGGTCCATCGTCACCCCTCCTCGCTGATGGGGCGAGAGGATCAGTCGAACATGACGGCCCGTTCGATGAGGATGAGGATTTCAAGATCGGAACGACAGTTAGCAGCAGTGATGTCACTGTAAGAATGGCCTTCATCAGAAAGGTCTACACCATCCTCTCAATTCAGCTGGTCAGTCGTTCTCTTCCGAATCGCTCCTTTCCATTCTCCGTGGCCTGTCGGTCCTATTGTGGAGCTTCTGGTCATTGATCGAATAAGAAATGTGCACAATTTCTTGACACTGACTCGAATCTTCCTCATTTGTGACGCCTAGTTATTCACGGCTGTTGTATCTTACGTCATGACCATCCCAGCCGTCGTCGACTTCTGGCGCACAAACTCATGGCTGATGTGGGTTCCGTTGGTTGGATCTTTTGCTTCCCTTTTTGTCTTGGTGAGTTTCTCTCTCATGAGCCATGTCAAGAGTAGCTGTAAGAATGACAAATTTCACGTTTTGCTGTGTTAATCTAGTTCTGGAAAATCAACTCGCATCCCCTTAACCTTTTCATTCTTGGTGTCTTTACTCTTTTCGAAGCCTGCACTGTGGGAATGATCGTTTCATTCTACGAGTCGATCATCGTTATCCAAGCTTTGATCATCACTCTCTCCGTAAGTGATTCTGTAGACTCAAGTCCCTTTTTTACTATGCATCCACATACTGACTGGCATTCCTTGCTGTGTTACTCCAGGTCTTTGTTGCCTTGACTCTGTTCACTTTCCAGTCTAAATACGACTTCGAAGGAATGGGTCCCTGGCTCTTTGGCGGATTAATGGTGATGATCACTACCAGCTTCGTTGGTATCTTCCTCCCATTTGGGTAAGTCTCTGACCACCTGGTAGTTTCTAGTACCAGATTAGATTCAATGTCTTTATGTCTTTACGCTGAATTTTTTCTGCATTTAACAGTCAAACCAGCGATTTGATTATTGGCATGTTCGGATGCCTTCTCTTCTCTGGTTATATCATCTTCGACACCTCAATGATCCTTAAGAAGCTCTCGCCGGACGAGTATATCCTTGGAGCTTTGAGATTGTACTTGGACGCTATCAACCTCTTCCTTCAGATTCTCAGAGTCCTTTCGAACTCACAGAGAGACTAAAACGGCTATGTTAGCTTATTTTTCTTTATAATATGGATTTCACCCATTTCACGATTCTCTTATCATGTTTCATTCTTTCTTTGCCCTAATGCATATATCATCTCTCTTTGACGCAGAACAACAACCTCGCAAGATGCTTCTGGTAACATGCATGGTAGCACGCACCTTTTTCGTGTTAAAGAGATACAAACATTTTGCTCGTACTGATTCAATGACAACATGTTACGTTACTCAAGTACGCTGCACACATAGACCTAAGTAGCGCTCATCAACACATCTTCCGTCTTTTCCTTTGCCATGGCGTCCAAAGCAGCTTCTTCTTCATCCAAAACATCCTCACCAGCCTCATCGCCTTCCAACTCATTCACTCCACCCCTTAGACCAACAGGCAATAGCGTCGCAAAGGTAAGATAAGAAGTGTGTCCTCGAACATCCATCATAGGCTTCGTGACGGCGATTCCACCGGTCTTCCTCTCAGCTCGACCGCTTTGACTCTTCATCTTGTTTCTTTCTTCAATTTCAGCGTCGTCAATTTTCCTCTTTAAACCTGTCTTGGAGGCTTCGATTTGCATCAGCCGCCGCTCCTCCCTTTTAACTTCCTGTTGGGACAGTTTTTCTATCGCGGTTGATATGGAGGGCAGTTGGTGATTTGGTTGAATGTCGTAAGGCTTTATCAGCGTTTCTGACATTGTGATATCTTGAGTCAAGAATACACAGTGGCATTGAGAAGTCAGGTTTGGTTGTCGAAAGAAGGACAGAAGATTGACTTACCAGTGAAACCCTCATCTGTCAGAGCCGCAACCGTTTTCAGCACTTGTTCTATGCATGGTGAGAAGCAGCATATCCTCGTTCGTTTCGATTTCTATAGATGAAATACCAGTGCAAGGCGAGTCGAGAACGAGGAAGTGGTGAGACTCAACACCAATCCACGAAATTGTGGTAGAGACCAGCACTTCAGTCAATAAAACCTCACCTTCAATGATGTTTTCGCTGATGCGATAGCCTCCCAGGGAGCAGGCAGATCCAGAAACACAGCGTCGGCAGCGTCTTCTAGGCCAAACCCATCTTTACAAACATTCCTATGTGCCGGTTTCACAATCCTCGACATTCCGTGAGATTCAAATTCAAGCCTGTTTTCCGGCAAGTTGCAACAAGAATGAGAAACAGGTCCCGTTTAAATGGCTGCGACGAAAGCGCTCACCTCGCTTTCTCTGCTCTGGTTTCGTGAAATTCGAAGGAGTAGAGAGTACCATGGGGGGCAACAGCTCTACAAACAGAATGCGAGAAGGATCCCGATCCAGTACCTAACAATAAGGTGAGAGTTAGAGAGCTTGTCGACCTGAGTTCGAAGGGCGACTACCTCGTAACTAACCTGCTTCAACAACAACAGCGCCGGGTTTTACGTCCAGCTCTGAGAGAATGTAGGCAATGTCTGCTATATATAAGATCTGGGTTCTATGCGGCAGAGCCAGCGTCCAGAGTTCAGGTGTCGGTCTCAGCAACTTTTCAATCAGCGCGAATTGGTTAGCTTCTTCGTTAATAAGACCAGATCCTCTACGAGTATCATCAAACTCACGTATACAAAGCCTTTCTTGTTTCTTGAAGGGAACTATTATGTACAATCACACGGCAAACGGTTGCAGTCAGACTCAAATTTGTTTACGCTCACGATGGTGAGAGCAAACTGACCTTCGTTCCGAATGGGACGCCAATGAAATCTGTGTGATGATAAATTCCGAATCTGTTATTCATCTCCTGTCCTTTGGTGACTACGATGGGGATCTGATTCTCTCTTGTCTGATAGAGCGACCGTAACATTCAGTTCCTCGATTGGTGTAACGAAAGACCAAGCAAGGATTCCAGCTCACCATTAGCACGATGACAGTATCACCTTCCTTGATAAATTTCTCCGTAGAGAACATCGGGTACACTGAGTCCATTCTGCTGGAATTTGGAAAATTAGCTGTTGAACGTCTGAAGCGTCGAGGATTTTTCAGCTGCAGCATGTATACGTTTCATCACTGCAACTCAATCAGACCCAAATATCTTTTACAATCATCTCCAAGGGAGCTTTCTAATTCCATCCATCCAGTGCACATCGTTCTAGCACAGATCCCCTCATGAAGTTTTCGCCTGCAGCGATTTCCGGCTATAGAGGCAATGGTGTCGTCAGAAATCCATCAGCCTCAAGATACCTCCACAAATCTTCGAAGAGATCTAGTGCGAGGCCAAAGGAAAATTGTACGTGGATCTGCTGCTCTAGTATTACTGCTAAGGATCTGACAGTCCTCTGTCTTCTTGATGGAACATTTCTTGCTTTTCAAAACAGTGAGCTTGACCTCAAGCAGGAAGAAGGTTACTCTATCTCAGCTCTACTCTCAATACCACTCCAAACAAAAGATTGTCATGATGACGGCGTACGACTATCCAACAAGCTACCTTCTATCATCTTCAGCATCATCTTCATCGCCATCATCGTACGACGTCGACATGCTCCTAGTGGGCGACTCCCTCTCCCAAGTAGCTCTTGGGCATGAATCTACCACCGGTCTGACTCTTGATGAGATGATTCACCACTGTAAAGCAGTCCACCAAGGCAACGCCAAGTCTGGCGGAAACGCCTTCGTCGTAGCAGACATGCCCTTTGGCAGCTTTGAGGCTGCAGTCGAAGATGGTGTCAGGAGCGCAATACGACTAGCTAAAGAGGGCTTAGTTGATGCTGTGAAGATTGAAGGTGGATTAGAGATCATACCACTGGTCCGAAGACTGACAGATTCTGGTTAGTAACTGTGATAACGGTCGACACCAGCTCATGCGCTGATCGTCCACTTCCTCTTCCCAACAGGCATATCTGTGATGCCCCACATCGGCTTAACACCTCAACGAGCAATTTCCCTATCGGGGTACAAAGTTCAAGGCTCGTCAACCTCAGCAGCGCTCTCAATTTATTCCCTCGCCCACAAACTGCAAGAAGCGGGAGCTTCCTTCATTCTCTTAGAGGCGATACCCGCAACCCTAGCTACGTACATTACTGACTCTCTAAGTATACCGACCATAGGGATCGGTGCTGGGAAGGGCTGCTCGGGGCAGGTGCTGGTGATTGCAGATGCAGTGGGAATGATGGATGATGATGACGATGTCCTCAAACCTCGGTTTGTGCGGAGTTTTTCGAATGCTGGGAAGGAGATCAAGAGGTTAGTCCAGCCTTTCATCTGGACCGTCGCGATAGCTCGACGTTTGCCGCATCGCTATTGACACCCTTTATCGTCAACAGGGGTGTTCAAGAGTATGCCAAATCAGTAAGAGAAGAATCTTTCCCAGCCGAGAAGGAGTCTTACAAGATCCCCAAAGCAGAGTGGGAAGGCTTCCTTGCGGCTGTTGACCAGAAGAAGCAGTAGCCGGAATCAATTCCTCACAGATACCTTATCGACAGTATAACTATTTGATAATGGTTAGTGTGACTGGATATATTTGAAACATACAAGGTAGTGAGAAAGTAAGAACGGGATGAAACGCTCTTCAGGGGGGCTGAGTAGGGGCAGCAAGGGGGTATACACGAAAAGACGGCACCCTTAAGGAGGATATCCTCTACTCTGCTGTTGGATTTTCATCAGCTGTAGGTTCAGATGTCGAACGTCCAGGAGCAGAAATTAGAAGGATGACAAGTCACGAGATCTCAAAGAGGCGAGATGATAAAGGACTTACGTTGCAAGATACCCTCCTTGATGAGCTCTTCAGGCTTTGGTCTACGAGAAATAGCTGAGTCAAGAGAGTCCTGTTGCACACAAGCGTGAGGACACGATTCATCAACAGTGGGGTCCGAAAGGCGGGGCAATGATATCTACCTCCAATTGAGCTCTCTTTAGCTCCTCTTGTTTGGCTTGAAGAGCTGGAGCTATTCTGTCATCTGTTTAAATGGCCCAGATAGTATTTAGGTATGTTGTATAGTGCAGAGACGAATGGTTGCAGCCGCACCTTTCAAGATGTTCTTGGATTCGAGTTCCTTCTTCTCCTCCTTTCTTCCCTGTAGAGATCAAATCAAGTATCAACACTTACACATCCATCCTCTAAAGAAATCGACAGAACTTACCTCAGCACCTTCTTTAAAAAAACCTTCGAGCTTCTCCTCAATAGGAGACTTGATCTTCTCACTTTTGTGAGCGTTATCCTCAGCTGGCTTGTCGCTTGAAGAGAGGTTCGAGAGGGCGGTGGTGACTTGTTCTTTGGTCTTTGAAATAAAAGCTGCCATTGTAGTATGTGGATGTTGGTTGAAGAGTAACCCACTCAGGAGAAGGTTGATTGTAGATTCGACAGCCACAGCAATGACGCGGTCATGAGCTTAAATTGTTGCTTGCAGTGTCGCAGGACGATATGAGTATTACAAGACAATAGAACACATTCCATTCCTTTCATATTATATTTATATATCTCAAAACTATGCTGAAGCTCCCATTGCTTGAACCAACAAGAATCCGGCCAGTCCCAGGGCTGATACCCGGAAAAAAACAGTCAGTGGAATCCAAGAGCCCGAGAGAAAGCTAGTTTCAACTCACCGTACCCAGTTATCTTCTCAGTCACTGTATGGAAGAACCTAGCTGTCATTCCAATGACAAAAACCCACAGCAAAATGATTGCTCCTGAGAAGCACGCTGCAAGTTTACTCTCGAGCCCAAATTCATCGACAGTGCCAACCTGGAAGCTCCTCAAGATTGGAGCCACATCATCAAGCAAGAACAGTGCCGCCAAGGTGAGGAGAAACGTGTGCCCCGAAACGTCGTGCCCGCCTGACCATCGAGGGCGCGGGATCTCGTCCAGGAACGCCGTCGAGTGGAACACTTCCGGTAGCTTGGACGTCGAGCGGGTACAGAATTCGGTGGGAAGGGTGAGGTAGATGGTTTCTGAGTCCGAAGATTGGCCTAGGAGCTCAGTTGAAGAGGGGAGGAAGCGGGTGCAGTCAACGCTGTTGCAGACTACTTTTGGTAGTTTGATTGCCTGTTCAAGAGAAAGCAAGATTCAGAAAACTTCTCTTTACAGCAGGCGGAGAAGTTACTCACGCATTTGGCCCCCGAGAACACCAGACTCCTCTCCAGCAGACCTGGTCCGATCATCCACACCGTCAGACTCGCCCAGAACAACGTCGCGACGATCCATTTGATGACTCTCTTCCTGACAGACCCTACAACTCTCTTCTTCTTCTCCTTGTCGTAATACGAGTAGACGTCCGTCGCAATGTTGATCAAGAACGCCAGCGTTGTCCAACCCCATGCTTTTTTGGCGAAGATCTGGTTGACCAAATTGGATTTGTTGGCAAAGTATGATGTTGAACCAGAAGGGTTTTGGGAGAGTGCTGCTCCGAATGCTGAGGCTGCTTCTGGTGGTGTCTTCTTGGAGTACCCTTGAAGTGTGCCTTGGATGAGGACGATGGCGATTATGAGCAGAAGGCCCTGTACGAAGAGATGTATCAGCATCGTCAGAGAATGACTGCAATCAACTCCTCAGTGACACATACCTGTTGTTCTGCAGAGACGAGGGAATTACTCGTTCGAGGGACCACTGCTTCCACTGGTGTGTCTTCCGTTGCTGCTGTCACCGAAGCTTCCTCCGTCAGCTCTGGGGCTTCCACGGTTGCTGGAACATCGACCTCAGATGGTTTGGATACTGCTGCTGCCGCTGCTCGAGATCGAGTACCTGAGGCCATGGTTGGAGGGGGTTAGGCGGAATGGCGTTGGCAACCAGCCAACACGCGGAGTAAACGTCATTTTGACATGTTAACCGTATACACTATGAAATCGAAGCAAGCCCAGAAACAGCGCTCTGCTGGACAACCAGATACATCTTGAATACCTTTTTTTGTGCAGTAATGTAGTGCACAGAGATCTGTCTGTTTTTTGCGATCTCCGTTGTCTCCGCCGTAGTAAGACCTCAAGAGAGACAGGGAATTAGAGATAGAGTATAGCGTCGCCCTGTAGTAAATATTCTACTGCAAGTTCTACCGGTCTGCAACTAGAGAGGCTCTTTTTGTTGTTGACTTTGTGCCCTGTCTGCTTTGCGCTTATCTGGGTTGTTAAATGGAACGAGACAAGGACCAGACATAGTGCAGCGGTAGAGTGGTAGCTGTTTCCACAGCGTCCACCAGAGGAGTTTACTCTGAAATACTTGGAGACTTACCTTCCTTAGCCTTGAGGTGACAACGGTAAACAGCGGTCTAAGGTGGCGGCGGCTTTTGCCCTGAACAGTGCAGCGACCTGTCGCATCATCTCATATACAGATCTGATAGCAAAATCTACCTGTATTTAGAGAAGCTCCATCGGTGCTGTTCTACGCTCTGCTTTCTATCAGAAAAACAGCGAGATATTCGAACTTTTTCCATATCACCGGTCGTAGGTGCGGCAGATTCCTTCTTGCGCTGCAGAGCCGGCGCGATTGCGAGAAAAAGTCCTGTTTCCCCTTTGAGGGTGTCGCTCTGACCACACCCCTCTCCATCAGTGACCCAACCTGCACGAGATGGCCTCCAGATCTGGTGAGTACAACGCGTTTCATTTCTCTGCTGTTACCTTCCTCTATGTTCTGGAATGAATTGTCAAAAAGGAGCTAATTCGTCGTTCTGTCTATCTCGTCTCGAAATCTTCAGTTCTTTCGAGGGCTTCCCTCTTGAGCAAGCGACAACTCCCAGTTAGCTTCGCCAGAGGATACTCAACTCCTGTTGCTGAATCCGTTAAGGTCTCTATCCCACCAACTGTAAGTACTTTTCGTCGTTTGCTATCTTTTTGAGACGAGAATTGCGAGCATATTTTTCGCGGCGGTAGCAACCAAACCCATCTCAGTTTCTGACATATTGCTTTCCCTATAAACTATAGCCACCTCCAGGACCAGGAAGGTTCAGAAGAGGGGTTCAGACTTTTGGAAGAGTCGTCCTCGGTACAACCTTGACCGCTGCTGGTGTCTTCCTCTACAGTTAGTCGCCCCTTCTTTAATTCATACACGGCCGCAACCATTGGTCTCCAGCAAACTACAGTAACAGACAACGTGACCCGCTCTAACGACGCCTTTTATTATTTTGATTCTTATCAGTCACCTACAGTGAGGCTAACCCAAGTGGTCAGCTGGCTCAGGACCCATCCAAGAAGAACCTTGTCGTTTTGGGATCTGGTTGGGCCGCTACTTCTTTCTTAAAGGAGATCGACACTGAGGAATACAATGTTGTACGTATGAAGTTCCAAATATCTGGTTTGTTGGTACAAGCAGGCCCGGCCATTTGCTGATGGGTCCCAACTGCCCCTTCTTTAGACCGTCATCTCTCCAAGAAACTACTTCCTCTTCACGCCCTTGCTCCCATCCGTCACCGTTGGAACTCTTGAGGCCCGTTCCATCATCCAGCCTACTCGATTCGTCACCAGACACAAGAAGAGAGCCGTTAATGTGATTGAAGCAGAGGCCAAGGAGGTCGACCCAGTTGCCAAAACTGTCACTTTCGAAGACATTTCCGACATTAGGGGTGCCAAGACGACGACCACTATGGCTTATGACTACTTGGTCTACGCTCTCGGTTGTGAGAACCAGACGTTCGGTATGAAGGGTGTCACCGACCACGCCTGTTTCTTGAAGGAACTTTCTGACGCTGAAAAGATCAGATCCAAGGTCATGGATTGTGAGCGGCAACCCCCCAAATCTTTCTCTATCAGCTTAAAACTAATTTTTGTATTCGTGTCTGCAGGTGTTGAGACCGCTGCTTTCCCAGGACAGAGCCCTGAGGAGATCGACAGACTCATGCACATGGTTGTCGTCGGTGGTGGTCCAACCGGTGTCGAGTACGCTGGTGAACTTCACGATTTCTTGATTGATGACCTTAGAAAGTGGTACCCAGGTTCGTGATTCATTCCAATTATAATCCAATTATGGTTTTTTTTTTTTCCTACCGATTTAGACGCCGTAAAAAACTCACGCGCTGCTATTTCGTTTTATGTAGAGGTTGCTGACAAGTTGAGAATCACCCTGGTTGAAGCTCTTCCAAATGTCCTCCCAGCTTTCTCCAAGAGACTCATCCAGTACACTGAATCCACCTTTAAGGAGAACAAGATCGATGTCTTGACCCAAACTATGGTCAAGGATGTCCAGCAGCAACACATCGTCGTCCAAGATGCCAGCAAACAGATCCGTGAGATTCCATACGGTCTCATTGTTTGGGCTACCGGTAACACTGCCCGACCTATCACTCGAAACCTCATGGCCAAGCTCGCTGAAGCCCAGACGGTTCGAAGAGGTCTCGCCGTCGATGACCACATGAAATTGCTCGGTGCTGAAGATATCTGGGCCCTTGGAGATTGTACTGCTACGACGTACGCTCCTACTGCTCAAGTCGGTGCCCAGCAGGGTACTTACCTCGCCAAGATGTTCGTCCAGCTCGCTAAGAAGGAGGTTTTGGAGAAGGAACTCTCTGCCGCCAGAGCGTCTGCTTCGTCTGAGGTTGAGGGTCTCGTCAAGAAGGTTAACCGTGCTTCAAAACTGCTTCCTTTCAAGTACTCTCACCAGGGTGCTTTGGCGTGAGTGTTGTGCTCTTTCACGTTTTTTGGTCTCTTATAATCACTGACGCTTCCGTGCTTTCCTCTCCCCAGTTACATTGGAAGTGAAAAGGCTATTGCTGATCTGCCGATGGGTGAATCTACCTTCTCCGTTGGGGGTGCTGGTACCTACTGGTTCTGGAGATCTGCTTACCTCGTGAGTATCCAGTCATCTCTTTGCTTCCCAATGTTTCATGAACATCGGCGCCAATGTCCATCTCCCTTTTTTCTATAGTCCAACTTGTATTCGCTACGAAACAGAACTTTGGTCGCTACTGATTGGGTCAAGGTCAAGATCTTCGGTCGGTATGTAGCCTCGAAAGAACTTTATTGCACCTTCTCAAGTCAGCTGCGGGGTATTCCTAACTCTGTTTTTTTTCGTCCTTTACCAGTGATGTTTCGAGGGAATAAATCAATCAATTGCAATAACAACATATACTCATCATTTATCCTAGACGGTTTCTCTATGCTTTTTGGTTGTCGCAGTAATCCTAGAAAACAACATTATCTCATTCGAAAAAAGTCGATGACAATCATGGAAAATGGGCCTAGTGTGCAAGTTATGACACGGATATGAACGCATCAAGAATAAGCTCTGTAGAACACAAAGCGATGAAGCTATTCGATCATGATTGACGACACGCGCAGCGCAACAGCACGACACCATGACGGGCGAGGTGTGTGGAGCAGCTTTTCTCATTTTCTATATAAAGCTCAAAATCTCTCAGTTATGTACTTTCCTTCACAACTGAATCTTTCTCGTATTTCACAACTTGAAATACATAGCTCAATACTTTGCACATTTCCACCCCGCTCTCAACAAAACAAATCAACTCACACAAAATGACTGGAGGACACGTTGGAAGAGATGCTCTCATTGGTGGTGTCGTTGTTAGTACCTTGTTCTATTAAACTTCCAGAGCAACGGAAAGTAGGAACCCGGGCCGTTTAGACAGCCTTTGGTTTAGGATTTGCAGGGGAGATGGTTCGGCGTCGCACGACAGACAGGTTCACTGACTCCATTTTGTCTACTTCCAATACTCCAGGGCCATGAAGGTCACCACGGCCACACTGGAAGAGATGCTGCTGTCGGTGGAGGACTCGGCGCCATTGGGAACCACGAACATCACACGCACGGTCATCAGCACGGCGCTGGTCACGGTACCGGCCCTGTCGGTGGAACTGGAGTAGGTGCAGGTCATGTGGGAATTGGTCAGAAGATTTCGGGGAAAGTTGAGGCTGTAAGTTATCAGTTTCGTTTCGGTCTCTGTAGCTTTTTTTGCTCCATCTCCTCCCCGTTCTTTTTTTGGCATGTCTGACTCCATCCCGTAACTTCTGTTTAGGCTGAGGGAAAGCTGACTAACAACCCAGGCAAGGTACATAGTAACTCGTGAACGGGCTGCTGTGCGGTGAACTTTGACTGACTTTCCCCACCGCTTTTGCTTGCAGGTTATCGAAGGGCACTTGAAACAAGGAAAGGATGTTACCATCCAGAACTCTGCCAATGTCTACTAATCACTCAACAGCAACATGAAACGCATCGATGTATCAATGGGAAAGGAAGGAAAACAAAATAATATATGTACATAACGTTTCGACGAGCAGTGACGAGCTTTACGAGATGAAGACCTTTTAACGAACATTTTCTCAAACGATTGAAAATAACGCAAGAAACGAAATATATTATCCTGACTGGTAGTGTGGTTTGGTTGCTGCTGTCCTTCGGGAATCAGGCCAAAGTGGAAATCTGCGAGGTGGTCTGGAAAAGTGACGCAATGCTGCCTGATATACAGAAGCTGTGCATCCCTCTTGAGTTCAATCTCCTTCAGCAGATAATCAAAAATATAAATACCGACAGAAGTGATGGTTTGTACCATGTGGCTCGGTCGGTCGTTATGACGTAGCGAAATCAAAACAAACTCAAAATCGCAGCAGTATAAAGGTCAGACGACAAGAAGGTATCTTTCCCTCCTCCCAACCACCCACTCATACACCTTTTCTCTCTTAAACCGCACAACATCGACAATGACTGGACACCACGACAACTCTCACGTTGGAAGAGACGCATTGGCAGGTGGCTTGATAGGTCATTTTGGTCACAAAGGTCACACTGTAAGAAATTAATCCCTTGTCTTCCACTCAAGACTGATTACTGACCTGGTATATATATCTTGCCATCACAGGGTAGGGATGCAGCAGCCGGGGGGTTACTTGGAGAGATTGGTCACAAACACAGAGAGCACGAGTATAAGAAATACCACAAGCACGACGTCCATGCCCAGGGTATCAACCCCAACCCCACTCTTGGACAGAAGATAGCAGGAAAGCTTGAGGTTGTGAGTAACATTCCACTTGAGCTCACCTTTCCACAGGCTGAAACCGTACTTTCCCTCCGCTGTTTGAACATCGCAGGCCGAAGGAAAGATCACAAACAACCCCGTCAAGGTTGTCGAAGGTCATGCGAAGCAAGGGCATCATGTAAATGTAACCCACGCTGTCCTTCCATCTCAAAGCGGAAGAATCTGAGACGGAGAAGGAAACCCACATATATCAGAGTGGCCAAAACTGCGCTTGACGTGGGCTGGGTCGAATAACGAGTTGCTTTAATGATGAACCACTTACGATTTTTTAATATGAAGTAATATGTAACGAGATTTAACGAGGCGACCAACAGGAGATGCTGCCGTAGCAAGAAATAACAACAGGGGCTCATCCATCCCTTCTCTTCGATTTCGAGCCGCCACCGAACCGATCGCGAGTCGATTCATGCCCGTTGCCCGTTTCAGGGTAACGTATTCTCTTCTCTCGCCAGCTTTGCAGCCCCCAACGACCATTCTGGATACAGCGTACGGTGTCAGAATGGACTCCGTCATGAACAAGGCTTATGCCATGCTCGACCAGGTGAGTGCGAACGACCTCTGCAGGCGTATGGCGATTTGTCAGGCTGATCTGAGCGATCCGATGGCATTAGGGCATGATCCCAGATGTTGTACTACGACCAGTCATTAGAAGTCTCTGTAGAGAGAGGCTAGGACATATAGGTGAGCTCAGATCGTCGACTGAACAATTCTGGGACCAAAGGACGATGACGATATCAACTATTCCGACCATCAGGTGCTGAAACTGTCGGACAAGCTCACGAGAACAAGATGGATTACATAGCAGGACTTAAGAAGAGAGAAACTATTGCTATCGAGACGGATACTGCCAATGAACAGCATTATGAGGTGGGTGCAGTCCTTGCTTGATGAATTGTCCGATCGAGCAAGCAGCAGAGCTATTCCTAATTCGCTTGTCTGTACTATGGTCGCTGTAGGTTTCAACAGCTTTCATACAAGCTTGTCTGGGTCCAAGATTAAAATACTCGTGCTGTTTGTACCCAACGGGCAAAGAGACACTTGCTGAGGCTGAAGAACTCATGTTGAAGAGCTACTGCGAGAAGGCCAAGCTAGGAGACGGAGATGGCGAAGGACTTCATATCTTAGATCTGGGATGTGGATGGGGCTCGTTAGGTAAGTGTCCTCGCTTGCTTTCATTCCCCGCGCTGCGAACACCTCTTCGAGGGTTGTCACTGACCATCTTTATCTTTTTTCTCCAGGTCTCTACTTAGCGGAAAAATATCCCAAAGCGAAAATCACGATGCTGTCGAACTCGTCAACTCAGAAAATCCACAGTGAGTGATTGCGCTGGAAGGGTCTGTTCCGCAGACTGCTGATGTTCATACCAATCTTCTTTTCCCAATTCCCAGTTGATGGCGTCGCGGGAGTAAAGGGCTTCACTAACATTGAGGTATGAATGACACCCTCTTGATTCACACCTGCATTTCCCTAATCTCATCTGCGTCTTCCGTCTGCCCAATCCATCGCAAAATAATAGGTCCACACAGGCGACGTCAACGTGTACGACTTCGCCTCCGGTCCCAATCAAAAATCATTCGACAGAATCATGTCTATCGAGATGTTTGAGCACATGAAGAACTACGGTATGCTCCTCAAGAAGGTCTCCAGCTGGCTGAAACCTAACAGCGAATCATTCGGCGGTGAGGCGCTGTTGTTTGTTCACATCTTCTGTCATAAGAACAGTCCTTATCATTATGAGGATGGTGATGGATGGATGACTAGTGAGTGTCGCTGTTGTGTAACGACGCACATATTGCCGCCGTGACGCTGACTGCTTGTGGTTCTCACCACAGAGAACTTCTTTGCCGGTGGAACCATGCCATCGTTGGATCTGTTTACGTACTTCCAGGAAGACCTGATTCTTCAGCGATCTTGGTGGTTGAATGGAACGCACTATGGTCGAACGTCAGAGGCTTGGCTGAAGGTATATCACTAGATAACTCTCTCTGATTCTTATCGTTCCAGTTTACTCACAATTTTTCACTCTCCTCGTTCTCTCAAAGACCCAAGACTCCCACGGAAATGAAGCTTTGGCTGAACTCGAGCGCAACGCGGTGGCAATGGGATACGATAAGTCGAAGGGAACAAAGACCTTTTACCAGTTCAGAGTGTTCTTCCTCGCTGTTGCTGAGTTTTTTGCGCTGGACAAAGGAGAGCAATGGGGTGTTGGCCATTACTTGTTCAAAGGTAGAAAATAGCTTAAGGCAGACAATCTTATCTAATCGATTTGGAAAATTTGGACGCGATGCGCATTCTTCGTTAAGGGCTGCTACATAGTACAATGTTTCCTCTGGAATACTCGCCTTGTACGTTAAGTTTAATCAGACATTCTGCTGCTTTCCTATGAGGATTTTTGTTCCTCGCCACAGGTATTCCATATTCACGACCTTGGGATGTCGCAATTGGCGAGAGGTTGAAAAATGTGGATGGTCTTAGTGGGTAAGGTCAGCAACAACACCCACCTTCCCTCTCGCTTCATCTCCCTATCTCCCCCTTCACTACTACAAAATGGCTAACGCTCCTCACGGCGGAATTCTGATGGTCAGTGTGCCCCTCGTTTCAGACGTTCTCCAGTATGGATCGTGGTCTGACAAGCTTTTCAACTTCCTTGGATCATTAGGATTTGCATCTCAGAGATGCTCCAATCCATGAGGCCCTCAAGGCTGAAGCTTCCACCTTGAAGGACATTATTATCAACGAGGTTAGTTTACTTTGCGGCACCCAGGTCGCACCAACTTTAATAATTCCTCTTGACATTGTCCTGATACCAGAGACAACTTTGTGATCTTGAAATGATCATGAACGGTGGTTTCTCACCTTTGGAAGGTTTCAACACAGAGGAGGAATACGTTTCGTAAGTCCCGCACCCCAACACCAAGCGCAAATGGATGTCATTCTGACGCCTGTTTACGTCGCTCCCAGTATCCGTGACAACCTCCGTCTTCCATCAGGAGCTCTTTTCCCAATCACTATCCCGCTTTCCCTTCCATCTAGCCACCCACTTCTCCCAATTGCTCCAGGCACTCGACTTACCCTCAGAGATCCAAGAGACGAGTCTGCCCTTGCCATCATCACTGTCACTTCCACTTTCACGCCAGACAAGAAGCTCGAGGCTGAGAAGGTCCTCGGAGCTGATGACATTGCTCACCCAAGTGTCAAGTACCTGAGAAACGTCGAAGGTGATGTTTACGTCGGTGGTAAAGTTCAGGCTATCTCTAGACCTGTTCACCACGATTACGTTGCTCTCAGATGTGAGTTGTGGTCTTTCAAGTCCATTTGATTTATATTTGCTTGTCACTCACCACGCCACCATCACTTGTTTCCCGTACATCATTCAGTCACCCCAACGGAGTTGAGGGCTCACTTCCAAAAGGTCTCATGGAGAAAGGTTGTTGCCTTCCAGACCAGAAACCCAATGCACAGAGCTCACAGAGAGTTGACCGTCAGAGCTGCCAGAACCCACCAAGCCAACATCTTGATCCAGCCTGTTGTCGGTTTGACTAAGCCAGGGGACGTTGACCACTACACGTGAGTATTGTCCACTTCTTTATTGCTCTTAAACAATTTCTCTGACAATACTCTCGGTTGTAGTCGTGTCCGTGCTTACACTGCCTTGATGGAGAGATACCCGCAGGGAATGGCCCACCTCGCCCTCCTCCCACTTGCCATGAGAATGGCTGGACCAAGAGAGGCTCTCTGGCATGCCATCATCAGAAAGAACTTCGGTGCCACTCACTTCATCGTCGGAAGAGATCACGCTGGTCCAGGAAAGAACTCTGCAGGTGTCGACATGTACGGTCCATACGACGCTCAAGAGCTTGTCTCAAAGTACGCTGATGAGGTAGGTTACAGTGCACCCTCTACCTTCAGTCTTTGTGTGTCTGTGTGTCTGATATCCCTGTTCTATTTTAAGCTCCACATTGAGATGGTTCCTTTCCAAATGATGTCTTACATCCCAGATTTGGATGTTTACATGCCTAAGGATGAAGTGCCAAAGGGGACCGTTACCGCTGACATCTCTGGAACCGAGCTCCGAAGAAGACTTGTGACTGGTGCTGCGATCCCAGATTGGTTCTCATACAAGGAGGTCGTTAAGACTCTCCGTGAATCCTACCCACCACGAAACAAGCAAGGTTTCACCCTCTTCCTTACTGGTCTTCACGGTTCTGGAAAGGATGCCATCGCCAAGGCCATGCAGACGACTCTCAACCAGATTGGTGGCAGAAGCATCTCCTTGCTCCTCGGCGAGACCATCAGACACGAACTTTCATCCGAACTCGGCTACTCTGAGGAAGACAGAAACTTGAACGTTCAGAGAATCGGTTTCGTTGCTGTAAGTCGACGAGTCATTCAGTACTTCTGCCAAAAATGCTTTGCTCATAGCCTTCTATTGTCATTTTATAGGCTGAACTCACCAGAGCTGGAGCCGCCGTCATCGCTTCCCCAACTGCGCCATATGAGAAGTCGCGTCAAGCTGCCCGTGAGATCGTCGAGAAGACTGGTGGACCAGGTGGAGGGACCTTCTTCTTGATCCACGTCGCTACTCCTCTGGCCTTCTGTGAAGCCAACGACCGAACAGGACACTACGCTGCTGCACGACGAGGTGACATCAAGGGCTACACTGGCGTTGATGCTCCTTACGAAGAGCCATCATCGAAGGTCGACCTGAGAGTTGACTTGGAACAGGAGACTGTTTCAGAGGTTGTTCAACGCATTGTTCTGTTGCTCGAATCATCTGGTTTGATCTCCGTATAGATAGAAGCTTGCTCCGCTGCCTTTGTTTAGATTAAACATTCATGTTATACTATAAATCACTTCATTTCGAAACAGTTCTGGCTACGATTCGTAAAGGCGGCGCACATGTATTGCTAGATATGAGGAGATACATCGTGAAGGCGACAGAAAACACTGTTAAGCAGTGGCATACTTTGACCTCGCTCTGAGAGCAGGTCCCCAGCGAATCAACACCCACATCAGCGGGATCATGAGTATGGAAAGCCCAGCCAGGAGAGAAGAGCCCCCTCCTAGACCAAGTTTATTGAACATCGCTCTGCCAGAGAGAATAATAACGACGCAGAAGAAAACAACAGTGAGACGATGAGTTTGGTGAGATTATTCTAACAGAAAACAGAAGAGAAGAGATATCGATGCTTACCGGCCAAAAAGTGGGAAGGGAGCTGCGAAAGCGCTTCTGAATAAAGCGTTACCGGCTAAAATTGACGCCGCATCGTTGGGGTAGGAGAGCGGGAGATATACCAATGCTGACTGGAAAATTAGAAAGATTCCAGGGCTTAAGAAAAGTGCAGTTTTCAGTTTGGCGCTACAATAAATAAAAATACAAGAGAAACCGACTCACAAGTAAAAAGCAACTCCAATCGTGGGAACAATCCATTGGACCGATGGGCGAGCTGACCATCCAAACCAGAACTGGGAGATGGGGATGAAAATACCTGCAGATAAAATCGGATGAATCAGTGATGAGGTTCCCAGAAATGCTGTCGAGTAATAGCGAAGACAACACTCACCAGAGAACAAGCCGAGACTTAATGCCATCTCGGGAATCAGGCCACCAGCCTTGATGATTCTAGGAGTGAAGACGTATTTGAGATACCAGAAGTAGAATGCTTCCGTGATGAAAGCAGCGACGATGAAGGCCAAAAAGGGCAATCCTGCAGTTCCAGTGTTGAAGTGATAGATATCGGTATACACCAAAGGGAACGATTCGAACCACACTAAAAGCAATGAGATGGTGCAAGGAAGAGGGTTAGTAAAAGACGATGAGAAACTGGGAGCAAGAGCGCTGCGACCACAAGTATTCCAGGTGGTTTCGTGGTTCTTGTTTTGAGCAGCTGGAGAAGGTTTTGTATATTTGAAAAGTGAACCTACAATAGAAAAGGCCGTAAAGAAGTGCGACATAGAAGTTGATTGCAAAGACAGCAGGCTCCATCATCAGCTTGAAAGGTTTGATCAATGATGCGTATGCGAGTTCGCCCGCCGACATGGCCGCTTGGTCGATCTCACTCTGACTTCTGATCAAGGGGTTACCTGTGATCTTTCTCAGTCTGCGAGCACGACGAAGGAGGATTGTTGGGGCGTAGGTTTCAGGGAAGAAGAGCGTGAGGACGATGGCGGAGAAGCCGCTGATCCACGTCAGCTCCCAAATAGGCTGGAGGTCGAGAAGCACAACGTTTAGTAAAAGTAGAAGCGAGAGGCTGTAACAGACAAGAAACATCTCTCACCCAGTTCCATCCTTTGGCTTGAGCAGCAAATCCTCCCTGCAAATACAAGCAATCAGCCATTATAGCCGGTAGGCAGATCATGGCATGATACTCACGATAACAGGGCCTGCAAGTTTTGAGAATTAATCAAAAGTTTAAGCCAACGAAACAGATCTGTCTTAAAAAAATCTGCTTCTTACCGAGAACTGGGCCACAAACTGTTCGTAAGAAAAGATCAAAAGTCAAGTGTACTTCAATTTTGAGACTTCGTTCTTAAAAGTTATTCAAAAAAAAAACTAGACTCACCAGCACCCATGGCCCAAAGAGAGACAGCGTAAGGAACGTTACCAGGTTGATGCATGTCAGACATCGAAGCGCCGCCACTGTAGGAAGGAGAGACTTTAGAGCTGCTTATGAACGGATGGTATGCCGCAACAGAACAAAACCCACGTTGCGAGGGCAGGAGAGCCGAGGAACCCTGTTAAAGATCTTAAAACTAACAGACCCCCGATGTTGTTTACCAGCGCGAGAGGGATTTGCAAGATGACAAAGATCCAGAGGGTGGAGATGTAGACGATGTTCCTACCGAGGACAGGAATTTCTTGGAGAGGACACAAGAACATTGGGCCGATTCCTGAATCGAGGAAGACGTCAGAGT
>MVAQ01000130.1:0-59162 GCA_014825775.1 Krasilnikovozyma curviuscula | reverse complement strand
CCTCCCCCACCGCCTCCGTCGCTGCTTCGCCCGTCACTGGTACCTCTATCAGATCGTGAGCCAGCATCAGACGGAGCAGCCATCAGGCCAGATCGCACACACTCTTGTCCAGCTTCAGATCGTACTGGTGTTCAAATCAGCAGGTCAAGTCAGAATTTGAGAGGCGCATACAACAGAAACGAAGACATACGGTGACGACTCAGTGCATCCAGCCTGGCGAAAGTCTTCTGACAAGCTAAGCACTTGTGTGGACGATGGCCAACGTGAAGCTGTATATGACGTTTACAATCGTGCTGTCTCGCGAAGCCTGCAGTATTACGAAGGGTCAGCTTGGTAAAAGTAACATACTGAACTTGTGAAAGCTTACCTTTACCACACTGAGGACAGACGAACGGTCTTTGATCTGTATGAGACCGAAGATGACCCTTGAGGTTAAAATGCCTGTTCGTTGATATAAAAAATAGAAGCAATTAGTGGCTGAGGATGATCCTGCCAAGCAAAGAGAATCAAATCGATCCGTAGTAGAAACTTGACACTGACCTAGTAAAAGTACTTCCGCAGCCTTCAACAGGACAAACGAAGGTCGCCTCAACCTTTCTGCGAGTTTTACTGGCATCCGCTGTCCTCTTCGTTGTGACGTTCTTCCTCGGTAGATCATCCCCGCTGATTGCTACTAACGGCATCGCATCATCTTCGTCTTCTTCTCCAATTTGGTTAATCGGCTCAGGAGAAATGGAGCCATCATCTTTAATGAAAGAAGCACTACCGCCGAAGTGAGAGGAAGTGATGGAACTTGATCGAGAGTGTCCCCCTGCGGAACCTGACGGTGAAGAACTCCTGACTTTGCTTCGTCTACCTGGTGATGTTGGGATTCCCAGAGTGCCGTCCGGACGAGAAATACTTCGTAAGAAGTCTCCTTGTGCTGAAAAATCTTCTGACTGGTATTTCCTGTGTCGTGATGGGCCACCGTTGGTTGATGCGTCGCTTCGGGCCCTTCTCAACCCGGCACCTCCGTCATGGATTGGAGCAAGGAAATCCTGCTGAGACGTAGACGAATGTTGTTGGGGATGGAAAGCGTAACCAGGTGTTCCGGGACCAAAGGCACCACCTATGGACATCCGATTGACATGTGAAGCTCTGAAGTTGTCTCCACCAGTACCAGCGTTGCCACCGTTTGCAGCACTTTGTGAGGCAACGAATGCAGCAAATGCAGATGAATGACTCCAATTTAGGCCAAAGTCGTTGATACCCTGTTGCTGAAGAGGTGGTGGAGCTGGGAAACCCCCAATGCTGTCCCCACTTCCACCTGAAGAATGACTCCTCTCGCTCCTTGCATAAACTCCCATCCCGCTTTCATCTGGACCTCCAAAAAAGCTCTGGGGAGGTTGAACTAGAGGCTGGTTGCTGAGAATAGATTGATTTTGAGCAGCGGCCGCAGCCATCTTTAGTTCTTGAGCCCCCATGAGCTTTGGATCCATGGTAGGCGCCTGAGGCGGTGCAGGACCAAAATCGTACGGTATAGCCGAACTCTCAGATTTGGATCTTTGACGGGTGGGTGGTGCTTTGAGATGTTTAGATAGGGACGACTGCTTCATTTGTTGTGTAGCTGTAAGCGGTGAAAAGTAATTCTGCGCTTGCTGAGGATTGATCGGAGCCGGTGACTCTTGATTAGGTGGACCAGGGTGGAATGGTGCTATCGGATTCTGACCGTTGGCGTAGTGTTGACTTGGATGGAACAAGCCAGTGCCAGCGATTGGCGGAGTATTGAGAGGCATGTTGATCCAAGTATTCAGGTCGGAAGGATCAAAATTAGCACCACTGAGCTGCGTCTGCTTCTGCCGCTGCGCCATCGCTTCCTGGAGCTGTTGGAGGCCGTAAGCAGCCCCAAAGTTTGTGGGTGGTGAGGCGTTGCTCTGCTGATGATTGGCCAAGATCTGCTGAAGCTGTCGCTGCTGTTCAAGTTGATGCTCTGCATTAGCCTGCTGCTGCTGTTGGAGCTGTGAACCATGAAGTGATAGGAATTAGCACAAAGATCAACCTACAGAGGAAGAACAAAAAGCAAGAGGGCACTGAACTTACTTGCTCACGTTGTCTCTGAAGATCCTGCGCCTGCTCGTGCTGTTTCTGCAACAGCTGAGCTTGGTTCAAGATCTGTGCTTGATTGTTCAGCTTCTCCAACGTCTCAGAAAAGATCTTTGACGCTAATTGACCACTCGTAGGAGTTGATGGGACGATGTTGATTTGAGGACCATCACCTGGAGCCAGCGACAGCTTCTGACCGGGGGAGAGCTCAGGAACGTGAGGGTTGGCTGGAGGGAAAAGGGTTGTTGCAGTGTTTGAAGAGATTGAAGCCGTCACTTGAGAGAGAAGAGTATTTGACTGCATTGAAGTAGATTGAGGTTGTTCTGGGATGATCAGACTAGGAGGAGATTGGGGTTTGGAGTTTCCAGAAGGAGGCACTGAAGGCGGAGGTGACGGAGTGTAGGACGGTGATGGTGCAACCATTACAACTGGAGGTGTAGGATTCCTTATGGTATCCTGCCTTTGGGGCGAAGGTATCTTGTTAGAATACTGAGGAGAGCTGGAGTTGAGGGCAGGAGGCATGATCGTCTGTTGCCGTTGAGGGTCGTCCCGAGGATCTCGAGAGTTCTGAAGAAATGAAAACAATGAAGTAGAAAGTTAGTACGGCGGTCTGTAGTATACCATAACAGCCAAAACAGGAGAGCACGAACCTCCTCGCTGATACCCCCGCTCTCGATGTCGAAGTTCAACATGCCCATGTCTAAATCAACATTTCCAACAGACCCAGGGCTTCCATACTGAAAGTCTCCCTTATCCTGAGGCGCCAAATGAGAGCTGAAGCTGGATGCCCTCGACCTTCTTCCTCCTGCCTCCGACAACCCAGTTTGGTCATCGCCACCGAAAGAGCTTTGACTCTGCGAGAATGGCGACCTGTGAACGTTTTGGTTATCTTGGTATGTCATACCAGTGGTGTCAAATGGAGCTGGAAGGGGTATATTGTTGGACGTGGACGCATTTTGTCGCTGCAGGGACGAAAGGTCGGTGTTGCCGAATATAGAGTTGTAGTCCAGAGGTTCCGCACTCTGAGTAGCACCCAAGTCGATACCTGACCTATTCTGACCAAGAGTTTGAAGCATTTCATCGACATTGAAGTCGTTCTGGCTCATTCCATAATCCATCAGTCCCCCGCTCGACTGAAAATTGCTCGCTCCTGCTGCGTTAGAACTGCCAGATTGGAAGCTGTCTTCAGCTTCAGGATCGTAGATAGCGCTACCACTTCCTTCCCATCCACTGTATACACTTCCGCCAGGACCATCAGCATCGCCGTTGTAGCTCGAGGCGTAAGAACCAGCGTAAGAAGGTGTGTAAGCTCCCCCTCCTGGTTGGTTTCCTGCTCCAAGACCCCCACCAAAACCAGTACCATACGGTAACGTTGGAGCCAAAGATCCTGATAGAGATGCTAGCCAGGTCTGAAGATTTGGGGACTGAGCTTGGCTGAACGAGTTTTGGCTCCCGTGGAACGCTGACTGCTGCTGCTGCTGAGAAGGATCGTAGAAGGCCATGTTGGAATCTACTTGACCACCAGAGACATTGCCTGCACCATGGAACATCGCCTGGGGCTGCTGGGTGGTGTATATCTGGTTCTGAGGGTGGAAAGCCTGGGGGAAGTTGGTTGGTGATCCCGACGGTTGGAACGTAGGCGGCTGCTGCTGTTGCTGTTGCTGCAGAAGATGCTCCCTGAAGAGATTCAGAGCTGCAGCCTGCTCTGCACTCAGCATCGACTCGTCTGCCCCATTCATAGCACTGGACAACCTTCTAGGGGAGAACTTGTGGTGACTGGCGGTCTTACGCTTCGCAAAAAGCTCGAGGAGCTAGCGTTACCCAGGTGGCAACATGTGGTTTCACCTAATGCTTGCAGATATCTCGACTTGCGCTTGCAACCGTCAGAGATGCCTTTGTGAATTCGTTTGTTATTGTTTATTATTGTATTCAGCAAAAAGGCAGAAGTACCACTAACAAACAAAACTAAGCTGAGTCTCCAGCTTCAACGTCTCTGGTTTGACTTTGTTGCTTGACATAGGTTGGGCGGTTGATGTCCAGCTGGTTGTCACCGACAACCTCGACTTCTCCATCTGGAGAGGACCAGAAGTAGACAACAAGGCCTAGGATCACGACCGCAAAGGCAACAAAGTAAAGGAAGTAGGGGGAGTAGGAGTAGATGGAGAGACCAATCAAGAGCCCGAAAAAGTCACTGGTGAGCAGTGAGAGGTTGTAGAAGACGGCGGATGATTGACGGTATAGAATTGGGGTGAGAGTGTACCTGAGTAGCCGCAAAGGATTGTCAGAAACATAGTAGGTGATGGAAGGAGACCGAGATACCAAGTGCTTACAGGATAAACATGCAGAAAGTATACAAGAACAAGAATCCAATCACACCACCATCCCAGGTAGTCTCCTTGAAGAGGTGATATTCCAAACCCATGGCTTGAATGAAGTTGATTAACATGCCCCACATTCCCAGCTGGCCGATAACTTCGAAAAGAGGTCTCTTTCTGACAAAGGATTCCTCAAGAGCGTTGTCGATACCGTAGAAAGTGGCTCCAACAATCATATAGCCATCGCCCAAAGGCATGTTAACAGCGGCGTAGTCCTTCGACGTCAAATGGTCGGCTGCGACGAGGAGACCTAACCCGAGGACAGCGGTGAGGATACCAATGATTTGAAGCCAGCGGTACCTGGTCTTCATAATGAAGTATGAGACAACCATGCATACTGGAATAGCCCAAGCGTCCAGAAGTTCCTGTGATAATCGGTAACGCATTAGTAGCTGGCTCGAAGAAAGCACAAATGCAATGGTCAACGCACACAACCTGAAGACGCAAAGTATTGAGTTAGTCAAAGTTTTCAGCAGTTGAAAGCAGAGAGGCTACTCACTAAGAAGGGTGGTATATTGGTAGGCTTTCACGACAAGGAAATTACCTTCGACATCGAGAGCCTGCAATAGAAGGTTTGTGTCAGTAAATGAGTCAGCAATGAATTTTAAACCTGGATGTACTCACACCAAGGAGGATATACTTCCAACCATCCTTAGCAATTAATCTAAGCCATCCCATGAAAGAGTATTGGTATATGGTGTATGGGGCTAGAAGGGGCGATGGATGGAGTCGTTAGACATCGAGTCACTGAAATTGTTGCGTTTCAGCAACTTACTATAGATGATGAAGAGTGCAAAATACAAGAAGAAGGTTTGAGTAGTTGAAAGAGTAAATCCACGGAGTACAAGTTCAGTAGTGACTAAAGAGAAGAAACAAACGCATGCGACGGTTGGTTAGTCAAACCAGCTCATTGAGGCTCGACAGGGCAGTAGCTGGGACAGTAACAAGTCAACTCACTTGTGTTAGTTCCAGTGATACACCAAGAAAGGACTTGACCAGCACAGAGAGCAAAGATGAATCTTTTGGTGAAAGTTTCTTTGAGTCGAGTCGCAAAAGTTTTCATGAACTCGCCAAAGGATTCATAAGAGACCTTTGTCCTTGGAGATGATACAGCAGGAGTAACTTCGAGGATTGGAGCTTCTGGGGCAAGAAGGTCTTCCTTCAGTTCCTCGCCGCTGATTTTGTTATCATCCGAGTTGGCGTAACCAGGTCCTTGGGGGACAATTTCTTGGAAGATGGCTGCCATTTTACTAGACTGAGAAGGAGGAAACTTGGCAAAAGCAACCTTCTTGGATGAGTTAATGTGTAGAGGTTTGGTGAGACGGTCAGAGATAGAGGCAAGGCAGGAACTCCAAACTAGCGGATAGCTCGAAATTTTCAAACTCCGGGATCTCGATCGTCGAATTTAGTTTGTTTTTATTTACTTCTCGCTATAGGCACTCATAGACAACATCTGTAACTGCTGAAAGAGGAGATGGAAGTGCATGTGATATATCCAAATATTCTATCAGTCGGTCCTCGTCGACTTGAATCTACCCAGAGCTCCACCGTCACCTTCGTCCTTCAACAGACCCTTCGATTTCTTGTATTCTCTATCACGCATATCTCTCTCTTTAGCAAGCTTAGCCTTGATAGCGATCTAATGGAAAAACGGGACGGTGAGTGAGATCAGACACAGCAGATATCGGTTGCAGATCGAACTCGACACTCACAGTTGTCGGATCAATGACATTCTTTTTCTTCTTTCTCAAGAACCTCTTCAGCGTCTTTCCTCTTCCTCTCATCCTGTGCTTCTCCTTCTCCTCTCTCGTCATACCCTTCGCCTCTTCCTCCTCATCGTCATTCCTTCCTTCATCTTCAGGAACGAGCCCATTCACCTCCAGCTTTTCTGTTCGTGAGAGTCGGTTGTAAGGCAGACTGCCCTTTTTGGTTTCTCGAGGACCAGTGTGCTTTGGTGGAGGTGCAACAGATCCAATGAATGTAGAGTCGAGAGTGATCATATCACTGGAACAGCCATAAAAACCAAGTTAGGCGTTTCAAGGAGTGCGTGAACCAAGAAGAGAAAAGGACGCACGCTGCAATCTTCTCCAAAACGCCTCTGACTTCTCTCTCACTCTTCCTCTTTCCACTTTCGAACATATCTGCCTCTGAACTGTCAAAGTTGGCTTCGCCTGAACCAGGAACAACAACCGTCTTAAACCCAGAGGAGTGCCCGATGCCCAACACATCTTCAAACGGACAGAACTTAAGGCTCTCAACCGTTTTCCCAGGGATGTTGGAGACCATATACGGTTCCGGTCCATACGTTTTACCCGCACAGGAGGTTTTGGTGGTTGATTCGGAGGCGAAGAGAGTGACAGTTCCACCACCGCCGACGGCGAGCATTCCTTTCCCACTAAACGTCAAATCACGGATCTCTCGTCGCCCATTCCATGAGTTGACACATTGGCCCCAGTTTCGGGCATCCCAGATCTTCACTTGGTTATCCATTCCAGCGGTTGCAAAGTACCTTCCACAAGATGCGCTCGAAGGATCGATTGAAAGAGCCGTTATTGGTCCCACGTGAGAAAGCTGGGTGACGAGAGGAGTAGAGACATTTGGTGACCAGAGAGTGACAGTGCCGTTTGAGTGACCAAGATAAGCGATACCGTTGAATGGGTTTCCTTCCATCACTTTGACGGCACCCATTCCCGTCCTCTGCTCCTTGATCAAAACACCGGTGGACGTATCTTGGTATTTGAGATAACCCGAGTTTGATGCTGAGAGAAGGAGAAAATGATAAGGGAGATATGCGAGTTTGGTTGGTTCGATATGGGATTTGAGTCGACTGGAAGACAAGCATTAATTAGGGACGCGCAATGGTTGCTACACAATGACAACGAGCAGAACATACTGAACCTCGATACCAGACTGATCATAGATGAAAACATTTTTCTTCTGTGCAACGGCATGGAAGGTGTTATTGTGCAAGAACCTTAAGGCGAAACGTTAGTGAGCGTAGCTTTAAAACAAGCGCGACAGGCAGTCAAACTCACGTAATGTCTCTAACAGTCTCATTGACACTGATCTCACTCAACAGTTTTCCTCCTTGGAAATCTATAGTGCTGACAGCACCCTTCCTGCCCGCAAGAGCAAGATATCGACCTTCTCGACCCCAATTGGCGACCACTGGTCCACCTTGCATATCTAAATCCCACATTTTCGCAGCAACACCAGCACCAACATTCTCTTTTATTTCCTGTTGAGTCACACGATATGTTCGTTCCAGCTCATGCGTCGGCTGGAGGGCTCCTGAAGCTGAGGGTAAGAGTATCGTTGAGTCTTCTGAGGCTGCTGCTGCACGTTGAGAAGATAGATGAGCTGATGCTAGTCTAGCTTTGAGCTTCTTATCTTTTATATGTGACATTGCTGGCGGCCTGAAGTCGTCTTTGGTGTGGTGGGAAGTCGGTGCTCGAGTCTGGTGTTTCATGAAATTTTGTCAGTTCAACTGCCTGATGAATCCCCTTCCTAGACACAAAGCCTGAACCTTTCTAGACATTGGAGCTCACCTTTTGTCCGATACTGTGCAGCGTAGCATCCTTCATTTCCCCATCCTTCCCATGGACTTTCTTGTGTTCCTCTGAAGCTTTGCCTTTTCCCTTCCTCGACCTAGAAGCTGAGTGAATCGGCGCCGTTGAATTCATGAGAGCATCCATAGCGAGTGAAGCTTCTAATCGAGTGGTTACAAAGGCTGAATCCAAAGAATGTTGCTCGGCTTCAACCTGGATAGTGAATTTCTCAAATTTCTGGGTGCCCGCCACTGACCAACAGACGTGGGCGAAATTACTGCAAAGAGGAGGGCCATCTTGGGTAGTTTGACTTGAATTTTCACAAGTATGCAAGGGAATAACTGTGAGCTTTTCGCTCTCAAAATTACGGAACACTTGATGCGAGTCTCATTGAGAGTTGTCCCCCCATCGAATGCTGCACCCCGGACTCTCAACCGGCTGGCGAGATTAGACAGTAGCTCAAGTATGTGCATCTGAATAAATCAGAAACAAAGTCTAGCGGTTATTCAACTTACCACAGACATAAAAATACAACATTGACAGTAATGTAAACAAGTATTCGTCCTTCTGAAAACTCAAAGCCCGCTACACAGGCCAGGGTTAATTGCCTTCATCAAGTTTTAGAGTCTCATCCATTATCATGATCCTGGTGATTCCATCTGTCTCCTCTCCACTTGTCCGTCCCTCCGCGAGATCGATGACAATCCTCTAAAAAGATGCCAGTTGCGAGTTCTTTCCTCAAGAACATAATTGATGGACCCAACTGTTAGTATATGTATGTGAAATCGTAACTGACCGATATCATTAGAAGGAGAAAGAGTCAGTCTAACATGCTAGTGTTTCATCACGACGCGAAATCGACCCTCAATGAATGCTGTCACACCATATCTATACCACCACATATCTATTCAGTGACACTGGTGACCCCACTAGCGACCTCTAACGTCTTATCACTCCCCTCAGGTCTAGCATACCGATTCATTATCGGTTCTCCAGCTTCATCTACCTTCCGCTGGTCGGGAGCTTTGATCACTCCAGAGGAGAGCAATCTCTGGAGCGTTTTGTCTGATTCCATTCCCTTACTGTAAAAGTTAGAAATAAAGAATAAAAGTAAGTCATTGAAAGTAACTAGTTGAAATAGGACACACCTCAGCTTAGCGAGGACTTCTTTGAGAACGTCGCCTGCGTGTTGCTCGATTTTCGAGACGGCACCTGAGTCGATGAGAGCATCTGCTCGGCTGGGACCTAAGGAGAGCATGAGAACTGGTTTTTCCGCTTCCACAGCCTGTTTGATCAATCTAATAAAATCATCGAAAGAGAATACTCAGCCAAAGCGTTGATGTTTTCGATCAAAGCTACAATGTATTATTATTGAGCGAGCTTACCTGAAAGCTGAATAAGTAGCCAACGACGTTCCCATCACCAACAACTGACTCGCTTCTTCAACCATCTTGACAGACATCTCCTTTGTCTCTGTCGGAATGCTCTCCCCAAAAAAAATCACGCTCGGCTTCAAGATCTCCCCTTCCAACCCCAGCTCTTCTTCACACCTCGAGCAGCTGGGGACCTGAAAGGAGTCATAAGAAACGCCTCTTAGGTCGACATCACCATCTGGATTTGTACGCGGTTCTGTTCCTGTCCGAGCGGCTTCTTCCGCAAAGTTTAGCCAGGACGGGTTGAGTTGTGAGAGGGTGGATTGGAAGTCTTCTCGTGGAATGAGATGGCCATGTTTACAATGGACCCACTAGATTAAAAGATGGAACTCAGTGACAGATTTAGCGCAGGGAAGAGGAGACGGAGGGACTGACATGTAGCGTTCCATGCAGCTCTAAGATCTTGCGCTTCTCTTCATTTGAATAGGGCGACGCTTTTACATGAAGACCATCAACCTTTCAACCAAGAAAAATTCAAAGAGAAGTATATCAGTCCAAACCAGCTCGATACCAACTCAACGCTGACCAAAGCGCTGCACTAACATTCTGCGTAATCAATCCTCCAACGAGCCCAAGCCAACGCAGAGCTTCGATCCTGTAATGCGTTGGGTTAGGCTGAGCATCTCGTACAGGAGGCCAGCCAAGGTACCCTCTTGACCAATACCGTTTTCGGAAGGACGTGCCTTGTTCTGTTTGAGCTACTAGTTCGCCGTAGAAGATCGGCCTGCGAGGAAACAAGGGGAAGTTCTGTGAGTTTTAGATGGCCAGAAAGAAGTCAGATTTTGAAGAACTCATTATCACCTTGATGGTTCGACAGGAAGTGGAAGAGGTAAACAATTAGTGTGGCCAGTGAGAGTAGGTGTGTAAGCAACGAACCGGTCAGTTGGCAGATCGAAGATGTTTTCCCCTCAGAAGAACGATCGAATTTACCTATAGTTTGGATTCGTAGTATAATGACCCTCGGGACCTGCAACAACAAAGCACCGATTCAGCCTTCATCCCACTCGAAGCGCCTGCGTTGAAGCCCCGAGAGCAGTTACTACTGACCTCGATACGCTCTAATGCCACTATCCACCGATATGCCCGCTCCAGTGAGTATCATAGTCTTTCCTTTACCCTTCTGTAGGAAGGTTGCTACATGTGAAGCAGCCTCGCTCGTCGTGAGCTTGGCAAGTGGATTCAACGGGGCATTAGATGAGGACAGCGGCAGAGTGGGTATCGATATCTTCATTGCTATGTATCAGAAGTCGATAGTCAGTCTGAGGGTTTCCTGCTTGACTCGACTGATGGAAAGTGGGAACTCACAAAGTTCTGGTCGAGTGGTCGATGCGGAACGCGATCCAGAGATGAGGCAGGTCGCAGGTCGCTTTGTCAAAATCTTGCAGTACTGACTTGATGAGCTTAAATTTGAAAGGAGGTTCCTATGAGTGTATATATGACGTTCATACTATATACTCTAACGGCAACTCGTTCATGATAGGAAATCCAGAAGCAGGCGCAACTATCGTCACTGCCCGTCGCCTGGCGCTGTTTTCACCCCCCGCAAACTTGACGCCATCAGGCCCCAAGACGCAGAGTACCAGTACATACTCAGCATATACACCTACCCTCAATCTATTTAGAGGAAAAAGGGGCAGAAAATACAGAAGCGCCTTATTTTCACGCGAGCCCGTCCTGGCAAAGAAAAAAAAAAACTTCGGCCAGAGGTTGACTCTTCTCCATGACCTCCTTCTGCGCGTCTTTTTGCTACCGCATCCAGCATTCTGTTTTACGCTTCCTGAGTTGGCCTAGAAGAATCCTGTGTCCTGTTCTCTCCTGCGAAGCCGTCACTGGTGGAAGGGGTTCACAGAGGACGGGCGAAGACTCTGTTAGTTTTCTGCTCAATACACCGTGTGAGTTGGGTAGGTTAATGGGGATTTCCTACATATAATCTATATATCTATACGACGCTGTCTGTGGGGTATGGTGGGTCGGCTCTGGGTATCATTTTTTCCTTCTTCGTCCTTCGTCTTCGTTGTCTAGCTGTTTTTCCAGATCTCATCTGATTCGGCTTCAAGCTCCTTCCAGTTGGTTGGATGACCTGCAAGATGAATTCGAGATGGGTATCAGCGTAAGGAAAACACAAAAATTGCTGAATGAATGGAGTCCTCCTCACACTCTTTCCACACTCGTTTCTCCTGAGCCCACAGCGTCTTGACACAAGGGTCACAATTGGTCCCACCTGGAAAACACAAGATGTATTCAGTTTCCTGCTTCTATGGGGAAGCACCATGGAGCTCTGCCTCTTACAGCACTCCTCCAGCATGCTTTTGCTGGGAGGCATCAACTTCCTCCCAGCTTCTTCGAGCTGCAATTGCCTTGTATGGGTCGGCCGAGCTGATCCTTTCTTCATGAGGGACTGCAAGTAAGGTGAGTCCCTCAAGGGGTGAATCTCCACCTCTGGTGCCGGTTCTTCAGCTCCTGGCTCGTCTGAGGTTTGGGGTTCATCCGGCGGCGGAGGGGCCGGTGAGGCTGAAGGTGTAGTGGATGAGGCTGGTAAAATGAGGGAAGCTACTGCTGATATGTAGGATGCCATTTCTAGTTGGTGACAAAGGTGGTCGTTAGAGGACAACAGCAAGAAAGAGACGACTATCGGGACGTAGGAAATGCTCGGATTTTGTAGCCGACTCTGATTTTCTGGATAGCACGAATTAATTGACAACAGTGTGAGGAAACAAGTAAAGTTGCTTCAAAAGAGCATGCATGTCACATGAAGAAAAGAGCGGCGGTGTGATTTGATAACCACTTCCATCAAAACAAATGTGTGCACATCTCCGTCGGTACAGACATAGTTGTACATTGAATGACAGCTTCATTCAAATAATTATAGATTTACAATTTTTGATTCTAATCTCAGTACTTTCTTCCGAACGGCTGATCCTCGAATTCACCGTCATCGGCGCCTCGACCACCATTTCTCCTCGCAGGCGACCGACTCCTTTCCCTTCCAGCACCAGAACTTCTCCATCCCTGATCATCTTCAGGTATGAGATCCTTCGCCGGTGAGGAAGATCCGCCTCCACCTGGTACCCATCCGACGGTCTCTTGCACCGTCGACTTGGGGCCATTTAGTTTACGCTCCAGACGCTGGCCAGCTCGGAGGTCGTTGAGGAGGGCTTTCGTCGGGTTGCGTACGTGAAGGAAGTTACACACTGAATTTCAACGAGAGAACAAAGGCAGTAAGAACATTGCCAGAACGAAGAAGGAAAGTAGCAGAGGTAGAGAGAGGAAGAGAGGAAAAGACTCACGACCACCTCGATTACAATCCCCTGTCTCATTTTGTCTACAACAAGCTTCTCTGAAATCCGTCACGGGCGAAAGTTCACCAAAGAGGGGTTTCCCACCGTACCATCGGTCGTTCAACGAGGTGACGGCGTTTTGAGCTTCGACTTCCCATTCGTATCGCGCGTAGACGTTTCCTACTAGATGGTCACCGACGTTATCACAGACCTGATTGCAAGAAGAGATGAAGACAGCGTCAGTATAAAGTTCAATGGATAAAAAGCGAGCCGTCTTCCCGGATGAAGGGAAAGAAAGACAACCTGAACAGCAAAGCAGCCTTGGATGACCGTACTTGAAAGCAGCATCACCCAAAAGCACCAATAAAAAGTTTTTGACCAGTACTGAGGTGTACTTATGGCCTGGAAGGAGGCCTTGCCGAACCTCTCACAGGGAGGATTAAGCAAGGCGTCTGCTTCCTCCTGCACCAACTCGAACCTCTTCTGGAATATCCAATGAACTACTCATTGATGTAATTTCTCCCTCCCTTGTGTTTCTGCTCATTCTTGAGCATGGGGAAGGAAAAAGAGCGAGAGCGAGGAGAACAAGGGGAGTAACACTTACGTGCATTTCTAACACATTTCCGAACGAACATAGCTCGCTAAAATAATACAAACAAAGGGAGAACATGTCAGTACGGAGTCCAATTACCAAACCGCGAGGCAAAGCTAGATCAAGCCCATTTCAACATTCCTGCCAGCCAGCAGAACCACCACGCTGAAAAAGTCTCATAAGAAACACCGACACTCACATATACATATCTTCGTAGAACCTGTCAAAATCAGTCTGCAGCTCAGCTTGACCTTGAGGGGTGCTCGTGTCAATTCCAGGGTTGTGATAGACATTGCAAAGGAGGATCGTTTGGGAATGGAGGGGCCGCTGGTGTTTACGTGAACACCTGTCGCCGTGTCGACAGGCTCCGATTTTGTAGTAGAACGAGCAGTTAACACTAGTTTGGTAAAATGGGAAGGGGACGTTAGATGTGTTAGAGAGAAGAGGGAGGGGGAGGGAATGCGGCGTACCGGTCTTGTTCAGTTCCAAAAATGGCTAAGAGAAGTCGAGAATTCAGGTCAGAAGATTGATTTCTTTGGATCAAGAGACAAGGCTACTTACCAGCTAAGTGGGAAGCCATGGTCAATTAAGTTACTTGGATTGCAGGGTCAGATTTTGAAGCAGCTTCGCGAGAGCAAGAGGGAGCGCTGCTTTCGTGCTGCTGACTAAAATTGCTGGATTTTCTGGATTTTTCCAGAGACTTCTCTCAAACGCGTTTGTATAAGAGGATTCAATTTATGAAGAACATGGGACGGAACTGTCGAGGTCCTTGCTACCTTGTTGACTTGCGCCATCACCTAAGAACACTGGTGGAACAAGATTTTGACATGCTACAGTGACTTCGCTTTCAAGCGTAACAATAAGGTTCACCTTCTTTAGCTTGTCAAAATGCTCCATCTGTTCTGATATTTAAGTCTAATAACGTAATGCTATAGGAGCCTGTAAGAGGCCATGTGGTGGTTTTAAGTGATACAGAAATGAGGTCGGTTTTGAAACCTGCAAAAGCCCAAGTATGTATACGAAGTAAAGACAAACAAACACGAAGGTAGCGGGTAAGGTATCGATCCGGTCGATTTTAGAATGAGACCGTCTGCCTTGACTTTAAGCAAGAACGTAAACAGCCGAGGCGACCAAAGCGCCCACGAACGTCAGGCTGACAGAGTTGATTCCAGCTCCGCTGGTAGCAACGTTATTGATTCCAGCAGCCGAGGTGCCAGATGCCTTTGCCGAGACAGAAGAGGTGGAAGTAGAGTTGAGGGCAGATTTGGCGGAGATAAAAGACCACGAGACGAGGGAGGTGGTCGCGTTAGCTGAGATGTTGGAGGCGCTGCAAACCATTCTGATGGCTGTGAATAAATGATAAAGAGGTCAGTATTGGTGAAAGAGACAAGGAATATTGAAAGCAAAGTCTCACCATTGAGCTCGGCGGCGATTGATGAGTACGCAACTTGCGACACTGAAATGGTGTCGTTCAGGACACAGTTGGAGCAAGAGATGTAAGAGTTAATGCCAGCTGTTGAACAGAGATCTGTGCATCCAACTGAACCAGTACAAGCCTGAAGAGACGGGTTCAAAAGCGTAAGCGACATGTGCAGACGCAGGCGCAAGCTCTTCAAAGCACGTACAGAGTAAGCTTGAGCAACTATGTTACAGGATGCGGTACAGTTGGCTGGAATGTTCAAAGTCGATTTTGTGTAGGCCTGGGCTGGCGTGCATGGAGCTTGGCGGCGGTAATAAAAAAAAGGAAAGAAAACATGAGGTGTCAACAAAAACAATTCTGGCTTGAAGGGAGAGATAGCTAGTCAGGACTCACCTGCATTGACCAAGGAGGCAGCAAAAAGAGCGAAAGCTGATATTTGAGTGAAAAGCATCTTTTTAATAAAGCGGGAAGATTGCGTTGATACGATAAGATACGAGAAAAACGTGTGGAAAGGGATTTGAGAAAAGGCTGTCAAAGTCTTTCTTGTTGAGTTATAAAGGATGGATGTGGATGAGAGTTGGGAAAAGAATAAAGCACATGTATTCTAGGAAAAGTTTTTATATTCGAAGAGAAGAAGGGTTGGGCACCTTCTGTTTTTTTTGATGGACCAGAGTGCCGGCTGGCAACATCGAGGGCGGTACCCTCGATTTTCGAAGTGGTGCAAACCCCCGTTTTGCCATGCAAAAGTGGAAAAATGGCGGGTGAGATTCGGAGAGGGAGTGAAAAGCAGACGAGGAGACGGTCAGCTGTTGATATATTGTCCTCTTGGTGTAGTTACCACTTCCCAATGGGTTTCCAAAGTCAGTCCGTAGGTTTAAGTTTCCCGATCGCGAAAACACAGAAATCCTGAGATAGCGCAATTACTGTAAACAAAGAGTGGTTGCTTTGAGTTCCAGGCTTTTTCTTCTAGAATCCAGTGGCGCAAATTTTTCTTCGACCTCGAAAAAATGGGCCCTCACCCGGGATCACAAACCCTTGAATCAGGCCCTACTTCGGAGGGCACGGTGGAGAAGATGGCTGACATGCTGCGAATTGAAATTGGTTTGCATGGTACAGGTTGAGTAGGTGTGAAGTTCTAAGGTACAGGCGGTCAAGTTTGCTTGCGAAGAACAGTTAACTCTACTGCAGAGGCGTGAGAATCACATCATTCCAAACGATTTCTCATTTTTCTTCTTCTTTGGGACCAATTAAAAAATTATGGACGAAATGTCCGGGGTTCCCATTCTCTCTCCCTGTTTTGATCTGCGCTCTGATCTTATCATAAACGGTAGATCAGTCAACAGCAAAGAATTAAGGTCCTCTTATCTTCCTCGTGCGGGATATTTAGGCAATGCTTTTGCGATCGTGATCCTCGGCCTTGTTGTTTACTTCTGGTCCTCCCCAGACGGAGAAGTCGAGGTTGTTACACCAGGCGATGTTCCATGGTGCAGGCAATGTATCTGGTGGTCAAGTAGATTCCAACATGGCCTGGTGCTGGAAGCCTACGTGACATCTACCAAAATCCATCTGTACAGGAGCCAGCAATCAGCAGGAAAGTGACCTGCTTCCTATCAGCGACACCCCTCTTTCCGCTCGGGACCCCAATTCTCGCTGGGCGCGGTCGCTCTTAACTTTCAAGGCTCGAGTTCTCTTCCTTAGCTGGACTGAAAAAACAACGAAGCTCTTAAGGAGTCCACTCTCTGCGGTAAAACCAGCCAGTCTCCACCTTCACTTCTTCCCTTGGAGTTCTTCTTCCCCTCCAGCTCCATAATGATGGCACCAATTATGAAGTAATGAAGTACACCCTAGCGTCGCTGCTGCTCTTAGTTGGTGAAATAAGTGCAGCTGTCACCTGAGGGGCACAGTACAAATTTAAATCAAGAAGAATTACTTCAGAAACTAGGTGAATGCAACTGACTACTATCGATGGATGAAAAACACTTCTTGAGCTCCCTCACTCCCACAGGTTCTGCTATCGTAGACTTAATTTTAGCTTTTCACGAGGTTTCTCTGCTGTCTGTAGCAGCTAAAACAGCTCCTTCAGCAGCGGTAGCGATGACTGCCTTTCTAAAAGCCATCCGCATCAACGTCTCGCCGGATTCAGTCTTCAATTCTGCCTACCCTAGTGCATATTAAGTATCTTCTAGGTCATGGTTAATACTCATCTCCCTCGGGAGGTTCCTCCTCAGGTCTCGTCCATGATGTGTACATCGCTTCCGATCTATTTCAGAAGGAAACGCAGTTTTTCTATTCCTGTTTGCCTTCTGTTACACAAAATCCACAGTAGAGATTCGTAATCAGCACTTCTAGCTTATTAGTTATCGCTACTAATGCTGCCACCACCGCTTCATCATTGATAGCTGCAGGCACAACAACAACCACAGGGTCACCGAGTCGACAGTGACATGTTTACCCAGCCATCGGTAAAGAAACTACGCCGCCAACAGAGCTGATGATCCATGATGACACAATGCAGGCGGGAAACTTAGAATTGGGAAAGTCCGAAGACGATTGGGAAATATAGCAACTGACGCTGCCTCTCTAGCGCGTCCTCCTGGTCGCGTCAGCAACACGAACCTCTTCTTCAACGTCTTTCGCCTTTCACAATTGTTGTATCGCTCATATCTTAGATCTTTGTGCGAGGAACCTATAATTTTGATACCTTTCCCCCAGCCTCTGTGCACTACAACTCGACGCGTCCATTTCTGCACGTTTTGCTGGCAGATTTCATCTGAATGCTCCTCATTGGATACTACCGGTCACTTATTTACATCAGAACGATTTTTATACTATCCTCTTTCTTTGAACATGACGCGTCAGCAAAGTAACAGTTAAGGATTTTTTTTTTACAGCAAGCGCTTCGTGCGAGGTTGATTTTCACCTAGCGACCTATGTTTGAAGTTGCCTGCTGACTGTCATCATCCAAAGCAATCAAGGATCACCTGAATTTCTGCTTGGATTACCACGACAGTACCAGCACCAGCACTCGTACACCCATACAGAAGCATTCACAGAGGACTGTAGAAGAAGAGAAACTTCGACGCGCAGGTCGCTCAGGTTTTCTGTGTAACAGTACGATTTTAGGTCCGTTCTACTCCTTTGGTTGAACAATCTACTCATTGCCTTGGCTTCATTATAGGTTAGGACTGTATAGCTTTGGTTTCTGCAGAAGTAGGAGTGGGCTTTGATCAAAAGCAAGTGCATCCACCAGAAACACTATTTTTCTCGTCGTTCAAGGCTCCACTTGCAGACCCTTCCCACTGGCTTTACATAGAAGTCTAGTATCAGCTCATAATGGATCCGTTCCTCTCAGTTACACCCCTCCAGACACCTCACCACCCCAATGTTTCTCGAAGAAGGCCCAATCCTCCAATCGCTCGACCTGCCACTTGGTTCGCCCCTTCAACTGCAGCCTCGACATCAACCCCAGCTTCTCTTAGCGGTAGTAACAACAATGATGTTCTCGATCGCTCCAAGTTTCACCACGGTCGGTCCAGAACAGAGGGTGAATACGAAGAGGACGACTACGTGATGAATGTGGCCATTTCACCACCTGCAAACAACCCTCAACAACAGCTCCTTGACGCACTTGATCACAGTGGTGGATCAAGAAGTAGCACAGATGTCTGTAGTGATGGCAGTGTCGCCAAGAAGCACAAACCGAAACAGTTTCGATCCACAATCAAAATGGAGACCTCCTCCCCCGTCGCCCACAACGATTCTCCGACACCGTCTTCGATCGCCTCACCGTCCTACCATAGCCATCATGATCACGACGATAACGACTTTTCATCACTTCATCTCTCCAGTCATCGTAGCTTCTATGAAGAATCGCCCATCAAGGCTAGAATTTCACACTCGAAGTCGCTCGGACGGTCAACTGCCCTAGGTGGCGCGGGCAAAGGTAAATCGCGACCTCTGTCAATGATGCTTGGTGTGGACGGCGTGAAGGGGAGTAAAAGCATGCCCTCAGTTGATGGATCTGCTGTTGAGAGAGGAAGTGGAGACATGATGGTGGATATCAACAAAGACAACGCGTTTGGAACATACAGCGGTGGTCTTGGGAGCGATGACGAAAGCTCCTTCCGACCACGCCTGAAACCTCTGTCTTTCACTATTTCTCGATCATCTTCACCAACTCGATCATACATGCCTGATGGTGTCAACGATGAGAATATCGACATCTTCCAACAGCCTCAAAAGGACGACGCGTCGACGTCGACGTCCTCCTATAAATTCTCAATTCCGAACTCTCCAGGTTCAATCTCCCTCTCAGCAGAGTCACCGTATCCATCCAGTAACAAAAGTCATGTTCATTTCAACACTCTCCCCTCTGGTTCTCAAGGGCGCCATCTTTTTGCGCCACCTCCACCACCCAACTTCTCTCAACCAGTCTTTACCTCGAAGAAGGCGGCTTCAATGGACAACTTACAACCTGTCTCAACAGGCCGTCCACGTAAAGGAAGTCTTCTAGGAGGTCTGCACCCCGTTACGAGCGCGTCAGCAAGTGTGTCAGGTTCGGCTGCTGCAAATCGACTGTTGGGACACCGCCGGGGTGTTTCTAGTGACAACAAGCGAACCAGTGTTCTGGGTCATACTCTGAATGGAGACGCTTTCCCCTTCACAACAAACGGACAAGCTCAGAACATCTCACGATCTTCTGGTCTTCGATCTGGCTTGACTCTCGCTGCTGCTTCACCAAGCTCTACCAACCCTTTCGCGAAGGCAGATCCGAGTCTCAACCGTTCTGCACCCGCTTCTACCAAATCTGCATTCATAGACTACCAGCGAAGAGACTCGAACGCGCAAGGAGGCCTCAATTCTTCAACCAGCTCCACTCAAAGTAACTTCGACGACATCAGACCGCTCCAAACGGCATTCGAGGCAAAGGCGCCAGTTGGTGGTATCGGAAAGAAGTTCAAACCCAGAGACTCCGGTGTATCTGGTATCGATGGAGATACTTCCATCGACTCGATCCAAAGCCCTTTCAGCAACAGCACGATGCCACCACCCGTCTCAACCATTCCAAGATCCAAATTTAACCTCACGCATGCACCAGACCTACAAATATCCATTCCACCACCAGACGATCAAGAACGTAGTGGGGCAATGATGACGATCGACGACTTGTTGATCACTCCGTCGTGTGAAGCAGGAACGAGCGCATGGCCTTCTAATGCGAACGGAGGACCATCAAACATCACCCTAGCTCCAGGAGGGGGTCTCAAGGGCGGATTCAACTTTTTGGGAGCTGAAGCTGCTGAAGTCATGGCCTCTGCAGCAGCTCATGGTTCAACTCAGAAGATGATGCCCGACACTCCTGTGAAGCGCGCAGTGTTTGGTGCTGGAAACCATGGTGGGGGTCTTAAGGGTGGGCTAGGAGAAAAAGGTGGTCACAAAAGCTTACATCAACACCTCCAACCTATCCGTGTCATAGCCTCAACTCACTCCTCTGGCATCCCGGTACCTTCGTCTAAAGTTGCTTCGTCAACCTCAACCGCACCATCGTCGTTGCGCCAGTCGTACCAACCTCCGGCCTCTATTAGACCGTTGACCAAGTTCGAAGACCGAACGTCGCCACCTACTCGTTCAATGATCCCTACTCTTGCACCAAGAACGAAACCAAGCCCGACCGCTGTGTTCCAAGTTCAGATCACGAAATCGTCGCCTCCCGTTGCCAGCTCTTCTTCCTCGCCTCCACCAGAGGCTGAATCACCCACAGTCCTTAGACGCTCTTATGGCGGTCTGGGATCGACAAAAGGAAGCGATACGGGCGAAATCAGGAAGCCAAGCTTGTTGAAGAGGGCGAGCAGCACCTGGAGCTCGACAGAAGGAAGTGACGCTGAGGAAGCGAGGACTCCCACTAGGAGAGGTGGTCTTGAGAATGGTATGCCCTATTTCTTTCTATTCTTTTTCATTTGAAAGATACTAATTGAATATCCTTCCCAGCCCGAAAAGGATATGAGATGTCCAGCACGCTCGGCAACCATAGCAACCTTTCACCACTTCCACTATCATCATCGTCATCGTCGAACCTCCAGCCCCGACATTCATTACCGAACTTCCCAGCTGCATCAAGCCACACCTCGCGATCGTTACATCACCGACAGTCCCATCCGTTGCGGCCATCAACACCAGCAGAGGACAGCATCTTTGATGCTCGTTTCGTCAAGCTTGAAACTCTTGGACAGGGAGCCTTCAGTGAAGTCTGGAAAGTTCAGGAAAAACATGGTGAGGGTCTCTGGGCTGTCAAACGGATGAAGGGAGTGTTCGATGGTGCGAAGGATCGGTGAGTCTGGGCAGACATCGTCTTATATCTTTCACCGGCACTACAGCGACTGACAGGCGCGATATCTGTTTCTAGCCTTCGACACCTAGAAGAGGTTGACATCCTTCGGATACTCTCAGACCCAAGCCATCCCCATGTAATCCAGATGGCCGACGCGTGGGAACAAGATCGTCAACTTTTTATTCAGACCGAGCTCTGCCCGCTCGGCAACTTTGCCTTCTTCCTCGAAGAATATGGCCGTACAGTCGAACGTATCGATGAGGGAAGAGTCTGGAAGATCGTTCGGGAGCTGGCGGATGGAGTTCACCATATCCACTCCAACAACATCATTCATCTCGACATCAAACCTGCCAATATTCTCATCACAAACTCTGGCAGTTTGAAGATCGGAGACTTCGGTCTATCGTCGAGGTATCCTCGAGCTGATCCTGCTGTTGTCCTCGATGGAGCTGGGCTTGGCGGAGAGGTTCCAGGTGTGATAGATCATGGTTGGGAGCGAGAGGGCGACCGAAACTACATGGCGCCCGAGACGTTAAGAGGAGTTTTTGGGAAAGAAGCTGATATCTTCAGGTAAGCGCATTGCCCTCTTCTGGTATACCGCTCGTATTTCTGACGCTACCTGTGTTGAACTTCCATCAAGTTTTGGCCTTCTCGTCCTCGAAACTGCAACCAACATCATTGTCCCTGAACACGACCAACCCTGGCACGCCCTACGATCCAATGACTTCTCCCACGTGGACCTCACGTATACATCCGCTATGTTAACCGAGCTCATCGTCCTTTGCATGCGACATGAACCCTCTGAACGGCCTGCCATCACCGACCTCGTCAACCACCTTGCCGTCAGCCGGGCCAGAAAGCTGGGCCAAGAAGCACTTGTTCCCGAACCTGAAAGTTTCCTGGTCGAGATTTTGGCTGGAGGTATGGAGATGCTGGCTAAGGAGATGGCGAAGCATGCGATTGATGAACAAGGCGATGTTGAAATGGACATATGCTGAAGTTATCTTTATTCCTTTTGTTCTCCGTTTTCCCTTTCGTTTAACTGTGATTGCATCCTGAAATACTCTCATCAACCTGCATTGTACTCACAGAAATTTCCATGGCTTCTCTCTTTCTCTCATTCTTGTTACAGACTCCTTACCCATCATGACCTTTTCCCATTGGCTACCTACGTAATCGCTCTCCTTCCGGGTTCTTTATATCACTTGATTCCTTTCTTCCTCTGTGTACTATTCATACCATTGTAGACATACTCGCGCCAACGTGAAAGCATCACAACCCAGGCGCATTTAGACATCCAAGCTAGATAAAGGCAAGGCTACGGTTGAACGAGGTAGAGCTCATGATAATTCTGATTCATAAGAGAAGTTAAGGCTACAAGGAATTGCGAGAATTGATACAGAAGATTGTGAAGTACGGAAAAGTCTCTTCAGCAAAGCAAAGCGTTCAAAAAGACAGAAGGTAGGAAAAGGTCACCATACGGATGACAAAATCGACTTAGAAGGTATGTCCGGTGTGTAAATGGAAGAAAGATTAAGTAGATAATTTTGTGCTAGAAAGTTGAATAGCAAGAGCAAGAGGGATGTGGTGTGTGGTATCAAGGTGCGGGTGTATTCGATAGAAAGCGTCAAGTGTGGATTTAAAAGAAAAAAGGGTGAAAGCGACAGCTCAAGGTTGGAAAAGAGCAATGGGGGAGCTGTTATTCCAGGGACTGGTATAGTTACCGTCAAATGTCGTGGTGGGTAAAGCTGTTGCTGAGTGCTGCTCGAGGGTATCGACAGGCGGGAATGATTTCATGAAGTTGACTGGTCAGTATAAGTGCGTGACGCAGGAGTGGTGGCTGTGGCTATACAGGGGGAAGTTGGTGATGCTGTTTGTAGCCGCTGGAGGGGGGCGGGGTCACTATTTCAAGACGACCCAGAGGTATTGCTGTTGGTTCGAATGACAGCTTCAGTGTGAGATTGGAGCCAGGACGTTTCGTGTGCACTCGACGGCCGGTTCTGCAGCTGTCCAAAGGTGCTCTTCAGCTCCGGTATCGGCAGGCTCGACCTGTACGCCCACGACGCCGGGAGGTGAGCTGGTCGTTGTTGTTGTGGTGTCACAGATTTCCGAGGGACCGTCACTATTTTGGGCGTCGAGAAAAAACCGAAACAAACTTAAAGTTAGCGTCGCTGCGCGTGCTGTCATGAGCGGAGGCCCAAACGGACAAAGTTTTATAGTACGAGACTAGAAGGAAAGGACTGACCTCGTAGGATATCCCCATCAAACTGTGCTTTGATCCTTGACATCTCAGCGTCCACTCCGAACGATATTTTCCTCTCAAAGTGTGCTGCGAAAAGTAAGGAAACCAAGAAGAGCAGACGCCGCAAGCCCACGACGAAGTGGCGTCAGCATCGAGACAATAAAGCCCGAAGGAGAAATGTCCTTTTTTTGGCGTGAGAAGAAAAAACTTACTGCCTCCATCAGACTGCCATTTATCAGCAACAATGTGCAGAGTGGTCTTCTTCTTTGTAGCAAGTGTGATTGCATCCAGCCTGGTGCGGTGGAAAAACTTCAGATAACATGAAACGCGCAAGAAGAGAGCAAGTCCGGAGAATAACCGGACACTCACGAGAAGCCAGGAAGTCGAGCAACCACGGTGTAAGCGTCGTCGTTTGTCTCTATTGCGACCTGATCGGGATCTATCGACGTCTGTTGATCCACCAACGCCGTCGTGGGCAGTGATCTAGGGTAGTGCGCCGGAGGCTCGATAGGAGTTGAAATGCTGCAGGTGCTAGAAGTTGAGCTCCTCGTTGATGTTGAGGACGAATAGGTCATGAGTGTTGATATAGATGCCCTGTTTGCATTATGGCTCAGGTTAAAGGAAGAAGGCGGGAAAGAAGGGGTTGACGTTGACGCTTGTTGTGGTTGCTCAGCAGCGTACTGAGGGAAATAGGAGGGGAGGCTGTTTGTTGAACAAAAACAGCACACAGCAGAACGAAATCAGAGAGAATCAGCCAAGAGGTCCTGGAAAATAGGAGGAGAAAGAGAGAGATAGTCTCACTCTTTCCTTCCCGTCATAGCGTCGTTCGAGTCAGCGCCAGGCGGGTAGTCTGCAGTGGGTGTTGCGTCCAAAAACCGGTCCTCCTCTTCTAATGGACCGTCTGTTGAGGACCAAGAGCTGGCCAGTGAGTCGGTACCTGAAGTACTGTCCTCTGTGGGCGGGCTTTCAGATGATTCAGATGACAAAGACGTCAGGGAGCACGTCTGGGAAGGGGGCAGGAGGAAGGGCTGCTGCTGGGGTTTCCTTCGAAAGGGCGTCATTGCTGGAAGGGTGATGGTTGGAACCTGAATAAATGGAGTAGAGGAAGATCTAATGCGATTTGTTATGACTTCAGAGGGTTGTTGGGGCTCGCTGGGTCCAGAGGCGTTTTAGGAAGCCATGGCGTGAGGCTCGACTCAGGAGAAAGTGACCGAACAAGCAAGGTGTAATGACGCTGGGCAACCCTCTAGAAAGGTTTGTAATCGATCAGTCTTACTCCACAATGAGATGAGGATGGGTAGAGATAGAAATAGAGGGGTAAGGAACAAGTGCAAACTTTGACTGGAATCATCTGCTGACGTTGCCATTGACCCCATTTTTCCCATAATATATTATTTTTTTTATACAGTTTTCTTTCAGCAAGTGGTAGACAATGGTAATGGTTCTTTTTCGTCTACGGAATATGATACAAAACATTCTCAAGTGTCCCAAATCTCTTGAACGTTAGAGCTTGTAGAATCCTCGTTCACCCTAGAGCGATCTTCTGGCGTATTACACGCCACTCGACGGCGTTCATTACAGAGCAACGCATAATAAGCTAGACATCATGGGTGAGCACAGAGAGAGAGAGAGACACAAACTGCTCAGTAGCAGCTAGTACAGTCGTAACATCCCCGCCTTTCAACGCGCTCTGCTTCCTTTGTTTACAAAGCGATGGTATCTGACCTTGTCTCAAATCAGGTTCAAACATATGTACTTCTCCCTTCCCCCTCAAAAATTCACAAGAGCTTTTATTATCACCTCACATGCGGTCAAAGGCACTTCTCTTTACTTTTTTCCATACTGGAGCTGAGATTGTTGTCGAGCGTAAAGTCCGAAATCTTCGTGGACACTGATTGAACATCAACGACAACTTATCAGTAGCGTTCTTCACACTCATACTAGGACTGGGGGCTCACTCTAAGAGGATCTTCAGACCGTTTCTAGCTCTCACACGCGCCAGATCTTCAGCTTGAGATCGGATGGGAGCAGCATTCGCCAGCTGACCTTCGGTTCCATAGGGATACTCAAAGTTACACCAGAAATAGAAAACTCAGTGTCTTATTGAGAGCGAGAATAGACTCCGGAGGGAGGGAATGCGACTTACAGGGAAGTGGATCTTCAGCCACTCGTACGCGGCGAGCGTGCAAGCAAACTGTGGTGAACTCCGAATGACTCTAGCCAATCCACCTTTAAACAGCGCTTTAACGCCTTCTTCCTTGGGGATCGTGAAGAGGGCGTCAATGAGACCTTTGTAGTGTGTCTGTCCCGCTCTAGCCTCCGATTGCACTAGTGTTGATATAAGCTGGTCAGCAGTCATCTTTGAAAGAAGGAGGAAGAGAAAAAGGGATGAAACACACATCGAGTCTTTACAACATCGGCGGGAGTGGTGAGGTAGGCCGCTGGCATGCCTGAAATACCAGCAGCCATGAGCGTCTCCAGGTTGGTGAGTTTTTTACCATTGCGGCCTTCGCCAAAGAAATCTTTACGCATGTGGGCGTAGGCCGTGAACTTCGTTTGATGGTATTGGTCAATAGTATAGCTATGAAGTCGGGGAAGAGAAAGAGGCTCACATAGATCATTGAGAAGGGTACGTCACGCATCATACAAGCGGGAGCACCCTTATAAAGACCTAACAAGCCAAGCTCCTTGACAACCTGGACAGCTCCCTTCTTAGCAGCTCCACTTTTGGCCATCTCACCGTGCATCTGCAGTCGAATCTTTGTGATCTCTGTCTCAACACAACACGCAACACGTCAAACGCTGTTCCACGGATCCCAACAACCAGAAAATGAACGTCACGCACCGAGAGGATTAGTGACGACAACTTGACAACCTCCAGCAAGACCACCAGAGGCGATCTCTGCCCAGAGGGCGATTCTACCGGTTTCAGGGTCACGCAGAGCTTTTCGCATACCCTCGTTAACGGTCAGCTTGATGGCTTTCTCCGGGGCGACACCCTAGATGAGACAAGATGGATCAGTTTACCTTTGATTACACGCTTTGATTTATTTATCAGATCACTTACGACAAGTTGAGGCACTAGACCTCTATAGAATCCAAGAACACCACCTTCGTTTCTGTAAACTTTCGCCACACAATCAGCCCAGTTCTTGTAAAGAACCTCACCAACGACCTGTAGAAAGAGGATAAAAGAATTTGAAACTGTTAATAACGGAGTATAGACTCTTCTCAAGAGTAATAAACTCACGGTAGATCTCTGGTTCTGAAGCCGTGTTTTGACGAGATCGATTGGGTATACAACAGCGGCTGTCAACAGTGCACTGTAATTAGCACAGCATCAAACGACGTCAACGATGGGAAGAGAGAACGTACCTCCGATACCTCCTCCGATACCACCTTGGACGAAACCGTATATCGACTCTCCCAAACTAGCAGTGTAGGTCTGCTTTGAATGCCTCTTGTCTTCCGCAGCTTGGATAACATCTGGGCTGACCCACTGATCCCGTCAAGAAACATTACTAATCAGCCACCCTGTGCGTTTGAAAGGACAGAGCGAATTGGAATTAAGCGAAGGATATCTCACCCTCTCATCAAGTAATGCTCTGAAGTCATCCATTGCCAACCGTGTCTTACTGCCCGCACCTCTCGAAGCGAAATGCCATACCAGGTTGGCTTCTAAAGGACTGAATGCAGTGTACCTCGTCGATCTCGATGCGGTGTTCAAGAAATCCTCAGCGTCGATTTTGCCGTCTTTTGAATGTGCCACAGCTACAGCAACAAGAAAAGAAGGATGTGATTGGTCAGTTAAAGATCTCATGATGATGAGGACTTGAGTGACAGGGAGGTAGTTACCTTCACGAAGAACCTTTTCGACCAAGTCCATCTCTCTCAGCACATTGTGGAACGCGACGACTTCAGAGTAGCTAATTTTACCACCGGGGCTGAGAAGGCACAGCGTGGGCAACCTCTCCAACAACGAGTCCGATAGCTTGTGTCGAGCGATTTCCTACAGTGACGGCCGTGCAGAAAAGTCACGTTTGAGTCAAAACTCAAAACGCCTGCGCTCAATGGAAGCGCGATGGAAATAGAGTGGACATACGATGACGATTCTCTTGAACTGGTCTGGAGAGATATATCCTGTTGCTGACTTATCAAAAAACCTGAACGCTTGACGCAGACGTTCACCTTGAAGGCCTTTCATTAGCTGGAGGCGGCGGCGGCGATAATAGGGGTCAAAACGGGAGTCAGGGTCAGCATCACAGCAGGGCAGACTGAAAATGTTCAAATCGCGACTCACTTGAGCAAATTCATCATCTGAGATGGATAACGACAGATTGTAGATGAGCATGAGGAATTTAACAACTATACATGATGACGGTTCACTTACATCCCAAGACGTGTCTTCCACCAATGTAAAGCTTAACCCAGTCGCTGTCAAAATTGAATGGGATAGCGTCGGCTCCAATAGCAGCAGAGAATACCTCCTTGAACTCCGTAAAGTCTATCGTTCCGTTTCCATCTCTGTTCGGTATTTCAGAACCCAAAAGAAGGAAAGGTAACATGTCAGAGTTTGTCGGAAGAAGGCGCGTGAGGATGCTGATTTTCAAGGGTAAGGCGAGAGACTCACTTGTCAAAGTACTTAAAGGCGATTCTGTGAAAGGAGCATGGACCACATCAGTCAGATCTGTTGCAATGGCTACGATTTAGATGGAAAGATCCGCCACGGCTTTCGAACAGATTCAGTGGTATTTTTCTTCTTGATACAGCCCCAGGGTATCAAGGTTACACATCATATGGTTACCTGAGTCCTCTGCCGGGTCAAGAAGCGAAGGACGCGCATGAAACCAGCTGTTTGGTTTTGACGATGGCCGCACTAATTTCCTCTGGCTGGAACATCTCGTCTCTGTCCCACAGCGAAGCCACACATTTACCAAAGTACCGCTGTATCTCCCTGTTCCATCTCTAGTCTCGAGAACAGAGCAAGTACTCACTGGTAGTCAGCGTCTGGACGTTTGAGCAGCGTTTCGAACACGACAAAGTCCTCGAAAGAGACCAGTCCCCGCTTCGTAGAATCTGCCACGTTAAACACTGCAGTAGAATTGAAGAGAGAGAGTAGGTGCAAACGTAAGCATCAGGGAGCAGAGCAAAAAGCAAACAGGGTCCGAAAGCCAGCAAAGCGAGGAAATCGCGCGGGGAAGGGTGGAAGGGAAGAAAACTCACAGACACCGTATTGTTCTCTACGAATCCTTGAGGACGAGTCTTCTGGTACAACGGCGTCTATGAAGCTTTGAGAATCTAAGTATCTAACACCATCTTGACTGTTGATTTTGGAATGCTCTGAAAAGACTCGTTTCCAGCGGCCCAGTTCTGACTCGGAAGGCAAGAACTTGGATGCGATTCGAGAGGCAATGGAGGAAGATTCAGCTGGAGATATTGCTACACTGTCTTGTGAGGTCGATGAGGATGCCATGGTCCTGTTACAAGAAATTTCTAAGGGATCTGATCTAGAAAAGGTGGTGTTTGTACGCTGCTACGTTTTTTGGACGACGAACTAGCTAATAGTTCGGTTTTTTTAGCTTTCAAAGTCAGACTGCAAAAGATCAGAGGACTGTAAAAATAACACTTACCTTATGCAGCTGAAGGACTTTGATATGAGTTACTGTACCTATCAAAAGACTGTCGTGGTCGGTAGTTTGGTTTTTTAAAGCAAAATAATTGGCCCGGTCGGTACGAACAGGTGCGAGCTCGAGTGGACCAAAAGGTGACTCTTTCTTGCGATCAACAAAAAAATAGGATGAAGACAATGGCAGATTTGATAGTAGACATAATTGACAGCTCTGGCTGTGATGGGTGTGATGCATTCACAGCTCGTCGAGCTATGAATAATGTCCGCGTCAGCGCCGCTAGATACCGACGTTGCAGTACAGGTCAAATTCAGAAGGGCAAGAGTATGGTTCTTCATATAGAACTAGTTGCCGTTGATACTCTGCCAGAATCCTGGAGTTCACCAAGTTTGGGTTACCCTGCCTTGTGGAAGATACGCCGGGCGGATGAGAATGATTTGTAAACCATCAGTTTACGAAAGTCCCAGCTTGTATAACTGTGGAGCAAGAAAGGCAATTAGAAAGAGACGAAAGGTCAACAGGGCTAAAACAAAACCGAGATACGAAAAGGACGCACCAATCTTCACGATTCCTCCTGCGGAACTCTTTTGTCTCTTCGATCCTCCAATCTCAATCCACTCATACACTCACACCTTCATCAATGCAGCCCAAGAATCCTCTACGAAGCTCTCCTTGAAGAACCCATCAATTTCACCATCAGCATCCAATCGAGCTCGCTGTGCAAGAGGTGGAACACAAAGAAACAATCAGCTTAGATTTCTCCATTGACATCCCAGAAAGAAATCGTATGCTTACCTTATCAGGTCTGTCATGATTCCCGTGAGCCGGTCCATGCCCACCTCTACCACCTCTATGCCCCCCTCCTCCGCCTCTGCCTCGATCCTGATGCCATCCTCTGAAGTTCCCTCGTCCACCACGATCACCACCACCTCGTCCCCCTCTGCCACTTTGAAACCCTCCTCTGTTATTTCCGTTGAAGCTGGGCTGCGGCTGTCGGGGCTGGTCAGGAAGTGCTGAGCTTGAGGCTGGTGCTTGCTGTTGCTGCTGGCTTGAGGGACGGGGTGTGGGGGCCGGCTTGGTGGGCTTGGAGAAAGAGCCGAAGCCCATCATTGCTGCCATAGCTGCTTCGTCATCTGACATCCTAGTGTTGACCCTAGTTTTCGAGTAAAATTTGGTTGAAGGAAGGGAACGCGGTAGGTAAGTCTGTTGATTTTTTAGTTGGAGTGGCAATTCTAGAATGTTGCACTTTCAGTTGAAATAGCAGAGCGATAGTATTCAATGGTTTGGTAGCATCACTTTCCCACTCCCTTTTCTCAAAGTTGCGCCCCCTGTTGATGGCGCCGCTGCAACCAAGATAAAAGCTGATATCACATGTGATACAAGAAAGAAACACATACACGAGTGAGGATTAAAGCGAGGAGCTGTAGTTTTATAGAAGTCTGAAAATAACGATTCGTAGGGGTATGCAAACGAAGTTCGAAAGGGGGTATACGTTGGGGTGAATCTAGAAGTACAGTGGACAAACATGAGACAAGACCATGTTATGACAGATCAAAGCTGAAGCGAGTTAGAAGTCAGAAGAAGTCAGAACTAGCTGGCGGACAACTTGAAGGCGAGAACATCAGAGAAAAACGTACCAAACTGAGCTCTAACGTCCAAACTCTGCGGGACCATACTTTGACTTCCTTGACTCCATCGCCCATAGGAATCTCAATTGAAATTCCATCCCACCAGCACTTCCTCTGATAAAAATCATAACCGCACAGGAAAGTTGTGTCAGCTGAGAGCAACAAACATTTGGAAGAAGTCGACGCGAATCAACTCACAGCAGGCTTCCTCCAGAATAACAGCAACTTCTGAGCAGTTGCCATCTGTTGGTTGTCGATTGTAGGGACAGATCCAGCTGGACTGCCTGGTGAAGGATGGTTGATACCAGTCTTCAGAAGGACCAGGGCAATGGAGGAGATACAACACCTCGATGGTTCGATTGCTCGGTGCCCCCAGACGTCGTCACGATCAAATCCGCTTCAGAAACCAGCAGAGAACTTTTGTAAGTATCTGGTAATTTGAATGTGGGATCTTTGATACGAGGTTTTGACGTACGACATGCACAACATATCAATCAGATGCTGCTCAGCTACGTTGTTTTCCTTGTACACATTTCTCTGCAAAGCGGTGAAGATCGACTTCCTCTCCAGCAGCCCTTTGCCGGCTTCCTTCTTCAGATCCATCATCTGTTTATTGGCGCTGCCTGATGGGTCGGTCTTACAGTCTGATCCTTTTGGTGGGATAGCGAAGTACTCAAGCTCTTCCCGGAGGACAATAATGGCTTGTTTTGTCATTAGTGGGTTGTTAGCATTCCCATTTGGTGACATGGATAGGTGAGGGTTGTTGATGTCGTGATGCTGAGAGAGTGGCGACGTTGGTGCAGGCAACAGAGATGCTTGGGCAGCGAGGATTCCGCCGGGAGAAGTTGGAGTACCGTAGAAGGCATCTTGGGCCTCTTTGAAGAATGACAGGACGAACCTGAAGCAGTCTGGGTCGAACTGAAAGATGGAAAACAAGACCCAGATTAGTCAGTTCATGAACGTCAGGCGATTAAACCAACTAGAGGCACCGTGCTCAGCGGCGGATGTGCCTGATGCATCCTGTGATTCCCTCCCCCCTCTGTGTACCATCCCCAAAGAAGAAATAGCTATTGGGCTCACCTCTACACCATAGATATCGTGCTCTTCATCGCCAGTTCCACCTCCAGGTCTACTCAGTACTAGTCCATTGGGGAAGAGGCACAGTAGGACGCTTTCAGGCAGGTTCATGAGCGCTTCCCTCTCGACGACGAAGCGTTCGCCCCTCAGGTCCAAATGAAGCCTGTTGAGGAGCTGACCACTGGACTGGGGGTATGCCTGGTACGTTTGGGGTTGGACAGAAGTGATAGGGTTCGACGAAGCTGGAGCGACGGAGGTGATTGGATTGGATGAGCTTGAGACGCTCATGTTGGGCTGTGGATGGGCTACTTTTGCAGATCGACTTCTTCACGCTGTGCTGGGTACTAATAAGACCTGGAAATGTCGAGCTTCACGCGAGATTCAGAGTGAGACCGTGGATTTGGTCAGAGCGTGGCTGTCGAACTCAGCAAAGCCTAGGCAGCTCTGCAACCCATTTTGGGATTTTGGGACGTCAACTCAATGGGTGGCAACTGAGATCGACTCTTTTTTTTTAGAGGAGCTGTTAACATCACTCAGATGAAAACTTATTGCGGAAAATTATCTTGGGTCCATTTGGAAAGGTCCTGCTGACTTTAGGCTGTCTCGCTGGGGTGAAGAGGAAAGCAGCATCGCAACGCGCAGCCGACGAACAACAGACAATTGCAATAGCTACAGTAGATACCTGGCTAATCTAACAGAATTCATCAAGAAGTAGGAGGTCGTGAGGTAGGTTGACAGCTCTTCGTCGCTCACTCGTGTCCGTGACGAATGAATCGATATTGGAGGCGGATTTCGATGGTGGTGATTGGGTGAACTTGGCAATTCGAGATTGATGTATGGCTTTGTGGATCGAATCCTTAAATTCTTGAAGAGGTGATAGCGACGGTCGAGAACCCCAGGGCGACAAGAGTGGCTCTAACAGCTGCAAGTGAACGCAACAATGAGGATGAGTTTGGTCCATACCTTTCAAAGAATGGGATAGGGGTCAGACTTACTTGCGAAGAGAAACCAAAGTCATAGAGTCTGTCAGCCTGATTTGCCCATTTTCTCTCCAGCTGCGCTCCCTGCACGTTTGCCCCAAAGGACAATGACCAGGCGTATCACCAGGCGTCTGAGCGTGTACGGATGCATCTTCTGATGTGCGAAAGGCTTTGAAATGGGGTTGGAGAATGAAAGATGTATGCTGACTGCGGTCAGCGCTTTCCCTATCAGGAGCTCCGGACGCCTACTGCAAAAACAAAACAAAGCGCACTAGACCTTTGTTTCGACGCGCCAAAGTGGCAGGGGAGACTCACAGTAAGTATATCAACCCATTACACTGTGACTACAACAAGTAGTGCAGTGAATTGAGGAAAAACCAGCACCACAACAACGCTAATCTGGTGGTGATATCCTGTTTCATTCTCCTCCTCTCTTCAATCTTTTTTTGTTATTTGCTCTTCTGACACCACAAAAATGGTTCAAAATTGACATGAGTATTATAAAAGAAATCACCAAACTCGTCTAGTGATGAAGCTATACTAAAGAGGAGGAATAGGGTGATATGTTATATTTGAGGAATATATGCTTCTTCTCTCTTTGAGTTCTCCCTCGCAAATGGCCGACAGTAACTTGCAATTTGAGCATTTTGAACATGCAAAACAATGGTACAGAGCAAACAGTGATGATGCTAAATGTACACATTCTGTCTACACATTGGGTGTATGGTAGGATTCCAGGGACGAGATATCAGAGCCAAGATACAAAAGAAATAAGGATACATGATAGAAATCAAATCAAGAAATTCAAAGGGATAACAATTTAGATAAAATACAACGGTCAAATAAATCGGGGCGTGTATATGCGTTGTAGCGTATTGTCGTAAGGTTGTCATTCTAAAGGTTGAGATGGAAGCGAAGATCGGGTGAAATATCATTTGATGCAGTGGTTCAGAGACAGAAAGCGAGTTTACTAAAATAGAGGGAACGGAAGGTCAGCAGTCCATCGCCAAGTTTCGAAGCATAAGGGCAAAACACACCTCAGTTGGGAAGCCGAGGTCGTAGAATGTGCTAGCCTTCAAAGCCCACTTCCTCTCAACCCTCGCCAGCATTTCGAGATCAGTGACGAGGGCTAAGTCTCCATTCAACTCATTGACGATCTCCTCTCCAGCTCCGAAGATTGCGAAAATAGCGCCGTAGGTACGTTCAAAATGTTCTTGTGAAACCGTTTCCAGATCGTTATTGGAGGGGGGACCTGCGTAAACCCTGCTGAAGAGCAAGACTGCAGCCTTGTAGTTGGAAGCAGCAACGAGATCCTCGTCTTGAACTCCTCCAGAGAAGGAATTGTGGGCCGCCCAGCAGAAGCACCGAGGGTAATTTTCAGCTTCCGTCCATTCTGGCTTTTTGACTCGGTAAAAGCTGGCCGGAACTGCCTGGGGTACAAACTGGCCAAGTGGGTCGACGAGGAGAAGATCGGCAAATATGCTGAGGACGGCAAAGATGGGTTCGTCGACATCGGCGAGGGCTTTTCTGGCTAGTGAGAGGGCAAGGGAGCCTTGACCAGCAACGAAGTCGACCAATGGTGAGAGAAGTGGAGTCTTCAGCGCAAGCATTGAGTTGGAGAATGACTTTGGAAAGTTGTCGTCGTCCTTGATGTCGAGTTTGCCGACGAAGACAGCATCTTTTGGTAGCCAACTGGACTCGGTGATTGAGATGGCCCATTCGAAGATTGGCTTGGCTATTCCATCGGAGACATCTACAGTGAGAGTAAAGAGAGCTTTCCCTCCAAGTGATGGTAAGTATTCCTTGGAGAAAGTACCACAGCTGCGGTTGAACTGCTGCAAGCAGAGACCAGAAATGTGAATGTGAGTCAAGCGTACTTCGCACGACTTGTAGAATGCTCGAGGCGCTCACAGAGATACTACTAGCCCAAGCACTCCAACCTTTCATTTCCCTCATAACAACAGCTCTCAGAGCAGCACGACCCGTTGCCGTCTTTGCCATCTCCATCATCTTGAAAGGGCATTGGGTGGCACTTGAGCTGGTACTACCAGTTCCAGGGAAGTTGAAGCCTCCAGCCATTGCTGGAAGTGAGGTTGAAATAGGACCAAGGAGAGCACCAGGGTTGACCGTAGAGTTTACACGGAGAAACTGAAAGTCAACGGAGTGATTGAAGCCGAGGCCGCCGAAGTCGTGGAGTGCAGGAAGTGACATTGGAGATGATAAGGGTGAAGCAAGTGATGGTGAATTAGAGAGCTCCAATGGCGAGATGATCTGTTTTGTAGAGCAGGAGGACGACAATATCAGCGTCAGACTGCATACCAAAACAAGGTTCAAGATGGGAAAATCACCTCGAAATCGTCACCTTCACTTTTAAAGAAAGGAGAGGCAAGCATTCCAGTAGCCTGAAATTCCTCAGCCGGAGCACTAATTGAGCTTGAGCGGTGTGATAACTGCGAGAAAGGAACAGCGTCGTCAGAGAAAGGCGAAACGAAGCGGCCGGGTCACCAGCCAGAGCCGCTTGGCAGTGAGACTTACCATTGAACCTCTGTGACTTCGAGAGCCCATACTGACTGGAGAAGGCAATGGACCAGGTCTTACACGAGGGTTTGGCGAGGAGATAACATCAGAAGATGAATGCTGTGAAGGGGTAAACGGTGGCGCGCACATCGCCGGCGGAGAAGGTCAGCGATGACTCGTGAAAGTTCAGAGCACGCAGAAACCTACTTTGCCAGGCTGAGCTCTGAGGGTACCATCAAGAACGGATTGCAAAAGTTCAACCTGGAGTGGGGTGAGGCGAATCCGGGTCAGTTCAAGTTCAGAATGTTGTGATTGAAATCTTAAACAAGCGAGGACAGGCCACATACAGCGAACGACTCTCCCCATTTCTTCTCTCTGGCTCTGGCTAAGATGATAGCATTGATGGAATCTCTTTTGATGAGTCTTCCCGTGGCTGTGAGGCACTGGTGAAGATTGTTCAGATGAGATCGAGTCGAGTCGGCCTTGTGAGCGGTAACACAATCAACGACGTTTGCACAAAGCAAGCACTCAAGAGTGAGCTTCTGAGATCCTTCTTGGGCAATGTCTTTGAAGAAGCAGAGGTGGGGAGCTCCCTGAGACCGTGGGATCCTGAATGGGTGAACAGGTGGTGAAGCAGTCGACGAAAGCGATGTTGAGACTGATGAGGATTCCATCCTCACACCAGTGGGTTCCAACTGTGAAGCTAGTTTGGCTGATTTGTTTGTTGGTTGGATGGATGGATGGATTGGTTTAAGGTTTGTCGAAGCTGAGATGGTCGTCGAGGGAAGAAAGGGGAGCCTGCACGTTGGCGTGGTGTATTGCTTTTTGTCCGGAAGAGAAAGGGCGAAGTGCCGAGCGCCAGATAATGTCAGCGAGTGCCGCGTCGCAGACCCGAAATGGGATCCACGCCCAAAAACCTCCAAATGGCTCACCTTTATCGATTAGGATTTGACCCGTGTAAATCGTCAAGTGCGATAGAGTGTGGCAGATGCCAGCCGCCACTCGGCGCACCCCAGCTAAATCCTCTTGAAACCCGTAGAACCGCTGATTGGCGTGAATGGTGAAAGAAATCAAATCCGAGATCAAACGGGCACGGCAGAGCACCATCCAGCAGGGAGGAGCCCTTCCTTGAGTCTAAGAGCGCCAAGCTGTCCAAATGACTCGTGAAAGAGCAGCAACGTTCTTCTGAGCACGCACAGGAAGTGACGAAAGGGCAGTGAGCACTGTGAGATTGCTGATGTAAGTATTTGACTAGAAGGGCACGACGGACGAGGAAACCGAAGAATGTAGCCAACCACAATGAGAAGCAGTGTCCGAAAAAGCTATGCTGATCAAATCGCCGGTTCAGAGATCTGCAGCCGCCTGAAGTCCAGCCGGGCGACCCTGGAGAAACTCTATCGCACAAGGAAGCGTCATCGAGGACACGGCTAAGGGGTACTGACAGCTGCCGGTGAAGGCCCACAGCGACCGGGAGAGCAGAACTGCTGATCTGAGGTGTTTTGGCGGAGGAGTCGAGGGAGGGTATTGGCTGAATTGGGCGACGGAGGAGAGAGAGAAAGTGGGTACATGGCCCTCAGAGAGGAGAGGAACAACCACATCGACTGATGGAAGGATATACAGAGGAGAGTCCGAGGGATCTGAGGGCCGACGGAGGAACGGAAGAGGAATAGAGGGCGAGCTTTGTTTGGGACCGGCAGAAAAATCGACCCGCATGACCAAATAGGGACTGGCACTCTGATTTCCTGTCCATCTCGACTTTTTCTTTGTCTCATGAAAGCAGAACACTGCCTAATCCATCATAAGTCAAAAGATATAAAGCATAGAGAGGGTTCGAGGCAACAGCGTCAACTCCAGCTCGAGAAGTGCGTGGGGAGATCGAGCAATTCACCTTACCCTTTGCCGAAATTGTCCATCAGCGAGCCTAACATTCAAGACTCATCTCAACTGAGAAGTTGGCCAGAGTAATAGCGATCTTTTACGAGGCTCATTTGAAACGAAAGGGTTTCAGGATCAACGGAAGGACGCAAGTCTGCAGAGAGGACCAAGCTCACCTCGTTTCGTCACCTACAGCTGAGCTGCAGGATGGCATAAGCGACCTTAGCTGCCATGATGCAACAGCTGTAGGACAACAAGTAGCGTGCTTTTTCGTTGTGCCAATAGCGAGATCATCTCAACCCACAGTCGGCAGATATTGACTCTGGAAAGAATTTGTCGTGGTCCCTGCGCTTACTGTCCGAGTTGAGACCCTTCGGGCCTTGAGAATTAGCGAGCAGGACAGGGTATATCATTGGCGACAGAGAATAGGTTGAAAGGCAGGGCGTTTGAGAGGTCCACCCTGCCTGCACCTCTCTTCGCGTAGCATTGACTTCGAACCTGGGCGCCACAGCGCGTCGCACATGCCCTCACATATTGCTCGGGTCAAGCCCGCCCCATATATGAGAAAAGTGTATATATTGCTAGACCCAAAAACACTTCAAAATATATACAGCACGAAACGTCCCTAATAAAAACTACAACACAAGGTCTATCACAATCTCAAAATCATCGTTACGCTGCTGTTTTTATCTAGCTAGAGGCGAAGAAATAATAGTTGTAGTTGTAGCTAGTGGTGGTGCTAGCAAAAGTGTAGGACGGAGTGTAATCAATGACGGTCTCCCCGTTTCTCACGAGGGTGACCGTCATACCACTTCCTGCGGTAAGAGGGGATTCGAGGTTGCTGATGCCGGCTGGAATAGAGAAGGTTGACGTCTGCGATCCGGAGGTCATGGTTACTGTCGCTGGAGAAACAGAGAAGACCAGGGCGAAGAAGTCGTTGATTTCCTGTATCAAGAAGACGGAAAATTTTAGTCGGCACAAGCTCATCACACAGCGGATGATCTAGATGTAGAACTTACAGCAAGATGCCCATCGCTTCCATCCTGACCCAAAGTGGGGTACTGTGGGCAGGTATCAGCCGTTGCGACAGCAGTGTTGATGTGTGGTCTCGCTTGGAGGTAGATCTTGTCGGCTGTGATGATTGGGTAGGCTCCAGTTTGGAATGCGGTCGAATAGTACTCGTTGAGGGCGAGAAGAGGAGTGTGATCAAGAGTACCCCAATTGATTGAGTTCAATGGCATGTCCTCATTGTTGTCTCCAGGGTGGACAGGACCGATGTAAGAAGATTCACCCTGTAGAAAACAACATAGGTTTCAGATGGAAGAGAAAAAAAATCCAAGGGATTGGCAAGTAGAACTCACGTAATCGTTCCAAGTGAGAAGCTCGACCATGTTGAACTGGTCTCTCATAGCAATGATCTCTTGCCATCTGGTAGAGAAGACGAAGGCATCGCTTTGGAACAGCCAGTTCTTGTCATAAGTGTCAGGGCAGTCTGTAACACACAACACAGGGTGAGCTTTGTCTTAATTCTAAAGTCAAAACAATAGACGTACAGTGTGTGTAGAAAGCAGGTGAGACAGCAGCCATATATTCCTTTCCGGTTCCAGAAATAGCAGACAGGTAAGTGGTGTCTGTTGTCGTGGTGATGGTGGAATCAAAGACAGCAGTCCAAGCAGAGTTCCACTGAAACGGCCGATTGATCAGCAAAAAGGAACAAAAAATGAAAGGAAAGAGAGTGGAAAAGACTCACGTTCAAAATCATGTCAACGGAAGACCAGCTCGACCAAGAAGTTCCCGAGAAGAACGCGGGTGCGAAGTAGATTGGATAGCCCTTAGCGCTCATATCGCTCTTCATCTGAACCCAGTCTGCATCTCCACATCCGTCACCACTGAAAGAACTGACAAGCACTTTGGAGTCGTACATCATCTGGTTGGAGTGGGCGGCGTAGTTGGTGATATATGTCTCGATGCTGCCGGTGATGGTGGAGCAGCCCCAGACGGACATATCAAAGCTGTAGAACAGCTTGAAAGAGGATCCATATTCAGCGGCAGCAGCGTAGGCGTATGCAACTGACTGAGCCTGCCAGGAGTCGGTACCAAGGTTGAGGGCAAACCCGTTGATACCAGATTCAGCAGCGAGCGTAATGTCGGCCAACCAGTCGGCTTGGGAGTAGCTGTAAGTGTTACCAATCATGTGGTGGACAAAGACGAACTTCTCGGAACTACTGCTTGGAGCTGACAGGGTGGGTGTGTAGCTGGTCGCAGTGGAAGTTGCCGCGGCAGATGTTGCAGTGCTGGTACTGGAGACGGCGATGACAGTCGAATTGGCAATAGCTGAAGAGCTCGATGAGAGAACAGCAGAGCTTGAAACTGAAGTTGGGACGGCACTGGAGCTGGAGCTCACATCAGAGCTGGAAGAAGCAGAGCTGGAAACCACGGTCGAGGTTGGCTCCGAGGAAGATGACACCACAGAAGACGATGATAAAGAAGCAGCTGAAGATGACGATAGGATAGCAGAGGAGGTGGGTGTTACTACTGCTGAGGATGATGACTCAGAAGCCAAAGCAGAAGATGAAGGGACAGATGAAGATGAAGGGACGGATGAAGAGACAGCTGCTGATGAGGATACTGGGGCAACTGATGATTCTGACGAAGAGGAGACCACAGAGGAAGAGGGGGCAGCGGAGGAAGAGGCAACAGCTGAAGAAGATGCAACAACTGAGGAGGATGCTACAACTGAGGAGGATGCAATAACTGAAGAGGATGCAACAGCTGCGGATGAAACAGCAGCCGACGAGGAAGCTGGAGCGGAGAATGACGCTGAAGATGGAGACACCGATGAAGCCTGAAGGGAGAAGGAGGAAGCTGATGCCACTGATGATGATAATGGTGATGATGATGATAGAGCTGCGGCATCAGAAGATGAAGACGTCGATGAAGCCGCTGATGATGATGAAGAAGAAGCCGAGGAGGTCACTGGTGAGGCGGTTGATGACGGTGAAATGGATGATGATGTCAAAGAGGAGGATGAAGCTACAGCCGCGCTACTTGTAGCTGAGGCAGAGTTCGAAGATGAAGTTGGAACGATGGAGCTGCTGGTCGCTTCGGTAACAGAAGTCGTAGATCCATTGTTGGCGGCAATGGTAGATAGTGACAATATAGAATAGATGGACAATCTATTTGGACCACCTGCCTGGATGGATGGAGTGTCCCAAACGTACCAGTTGCACTCGGAAGAGTCAACTGATACACCAAGTCCGGTAGAGAAGGAGTTACCACACTGTAGTGGAATGGAATTAGGAAGATTAGTCAATATGTAAAATAGAAATCAGCTGTAAAGTGGCCAGAACAAACGCACATAGCACATGGAGATCTCCTCAAGACCAGCGACAGAGAAACCTTTCGAGGTACACAGTGCATAACAAGCGTCAGCAGTCCAACCATGGCCACTCTTGTACTCGAACCATCCGTTGAGAGCTTTTCCATTGCTGTCAGTGACACAGCCCTGTAAAGGCACAGTGGTCGTCGAAGTGGTCATTGAGCTAGCTGCTGTTGTGGTGACGGCAGCGGTAGTGGAAGAAGTGGAGGCGGTGGAAGAGTAGACTGAGAGTCTCCATGGTCCCCCAGCTTGTACAGATGGGTTTCCCCAGGTGTACCAGTTGCATTCAGAGGAAGGCGCCGAGGCGCCGAGGCCGTTGGAGAAAGAGTTACCACACTGCAACAGATGTGGTGAGCCCATTTGAACACAGAGACGCAAGAAGTCAGAAAACAAGCAAGTACTCACGTAGCAATCAGAAATCTCCTCAAGTCCGGCGAGAGAATATCCTTTGCTTGTACACAAAGCAAAACAATCGTCTACGCTCCAACCTTGACCATCCTTCGACTGGTGATAACCAGTCAAAGCTCTAGCAGGACCATCAACGTAACATCCCTGAAGAACTGGAGTGGTGGTAGACCTGGCAACACCGGCTGAAGAGGACGCCCGCTTGTTCAGGTTGTTTTGGTGCAAGTGAGCTCTGGATCTGAACGGTGAAGAACTCTTGCCGATATCATGAGCATTGGTCAAAGATGCTGATGCTGAGAGGGGGAGAATGACGGTAGCGAAGGTGGCGAGGGAAGCGACTGAGGTGAGCATTGTGATGATGGGGGCCGATATATGAGGGTTTTGAGTTGAAAAAGGCCTGCTTTTTGTTACTTGGCTGGAGCTTCTTGGTCGAAAGGGATGTCAGGGAAACCGAAAAGAAGGAAGGAATGTGGGATGCTGAAGAGCTTTTGTGATGGGAAGCCGAACCGTGCACTGGGCAATTGGTTGCGCGAAGCTGATCAACAGCGAGGACAAGTTGAAGGGTAGGAAGGGTGTTGTTGGGGGATAGAGGGAAAACCTGTCCATGGTGCCTTTTTATACTGCCTGCAGAGAAAAGCTGCGTACAGCACTTGATTTCCCAAGATGTAAACACCAGCTCGACGCAAAAAGAGAAGAGATTGTCTGGCGCGCCATCTCTCGATCGACGGTGGCGGGCAGGGGTCCTGCAACACAAGTGGCCTGAACGAACAACAAAGCGATTCTGAACCTCTAATAAAGGGCAAGGGACAAAGTTGGACAACAGTGCATAAGATAAAAAGACTCAGTGTAATGAAGAGGTTAGAATAGAGCTAGGAGAGTCGAATACAGCAACAAAATTTGCGGTCGCGTGGCGGGCGCGCCGTCGGAAAAGGTAATTTGTTTTTAATTTTGACTTTTCGCGTGGTTGCTGGGCATCAACATAGTTTGCCTAAGGCGTGGTCTATGAAAATTCATTGGGTCTTTAATAAAATATCTATGACCTCATTGCTATTTTTTGAAAGACGTTTTCAAGTCAAAGCGCAGGCAGAGAGCTGTTGTAGTGCGCAATACCTAGCCACCAATAAGCTTTCTACTTCCATCTTCAAACGCTCAGAGAGTTCTTAGACTGTTCTATTATTATTTACGAAAGAAGCCAGAGAACTTGGTGCGAAAACAGACTGCAAAGGTGATGCATCCACCAAGAATCCCTAGTTGCCTTCATATCCTCGAGCGATACCAGCTCTACCCTCCTCAAGCTTACTGGGAGCGTCCATACCTACTCGAGGATCCAAACCAGACCACTCCCTCTTCGCCAGGTAATCAGTTGAGTTCGTAGTGTTGAACGCCAACTGATTGTCCTTTGAACGCAGTGTGAGAGATTGTGAATGATGCGTGGAGCCTTGATCCACGAATGAAATATTAGGACGCTTAGACTTAGTCACAAAAAGTGCTAAATAAGAAAGATGTGAAGCTTACCAGCAGACGGATCACCGTACCGAACAGCATGCCTGTACTTGCCAGTGATGGTTGAGAACATTGGCTTATTGTCGTCGTCTTGATCGAATTCTTCAGGCAGCTCCTGGGATTGTTCTGTAGAGTATAATTCAGTAAACCAACATCAGCTCAAACGCACTCGCTCAAATGCCAGGTGGTTCGTTCGAGCATTTACCTGTAACAGGCTCTTCCGAAGTTGTGTCATCAATCAACAGCTTCTTGAAGTCCAAAATGTATTTTCCAGTCCAGTCAGGTGTATCCTCAAGTGCTAATTCCAATTCAAAAGGAGTGATAATTGGTCGGTAGAATTCCTGCATTCAAAAGGATTCAACCATCAGCAAAACGACTGAGGAACGGAACCGGTGGAGCATAAAGATGGACCTTGGAATCAACAATCGAATTTTCTGGACAGGCAATCAACACAAAGCATTCAATTTCGGCAAAGTTGGCAAGTTTGGCTGGATTAATTTTGCCAACCGAGATGGTGTACGTCTTTTTGAAGTTCTTCGCTAAGAGAGCGCGGTATTTCTTCAATAGTTCAAGAGATCCAGCTGCAACAGAGTGTACAGCCAGCAGAGACTATAGTCAGATATAGCGGATCATCTGGTTATTAGGATTGACGACTCACTCAGGTTGACGTTTCCAACAAGCAAACCAAACACATCAGCATCCCTCGCTTTCTGCATCATTACGTAACGCCTCATGAGCATTTTATTCGTCTGAGAGCTTGTTAGGACTAGTGAGGGAGTCAAGTTGGCAGATGATGGTGAGTAAGAGTAAACCTAGTATGTCAATGGAAAGTTAGCTAGGGGAAAGAGGAAGGTGAATTAGGAGAGACATACGGTATTTTTCGAATGGGTAAGAAGGATGTTCGACAGTGCTAGTGAATTTGAGGGACCAATGTAAAGAATTGTGAGGTCCTCGAGTTGGATATGGGAAGGGAGGGTGTATGAGCGAAGCGATGATGACTGCGTCGAAGCTGAGACTGAAGGCAGAGGGCGAGGAGGCTGACCACAGCACTGAGACCCATTGGATGATGATTGGCAACAGGAATTTTTGTGGATATCTGTATTTGATGAACAGCTGCATTGAGAATTGCTTTGGTCGAGAGAGGCGCAGCAGGATGTTGCAGAAGCCGAACTTGAAGCAGCTAGTGTCGCTTGCGTTCCCGTTCCTATAGAAGCTTCATAGAAGTCGTTGACGTAGATTTTACTCCAAATCAGCTCCTTGTCCAATTTTGCCTCCTTCTCCAAATCTGAAATAAGGTAAGAGTACCCGACGTCGTACATGACCAGAGTACCGGCGCCTTCCAGAAGACAAGGGGAGGAGAGGGTAGAGAGGAGATGGGATTGGGATAGAGGGCTATGTGGGAAGACATAAAATGTCGCTAGGTCGTTGGCTCTAATATTCGAATGATCTGTCAGCCTCTAGATCAGCAGTTGGCCGCGAGCATGCGGTTCGAACTTACTTCGATAGACACGCATGGCCGTAATGTATCAAAAAATCTGCATTGATATGCATTGCTGCCAGAGAGTCAACACAACAGCTGAAACCAGCAACAGTAGTCAGCTCACAAAAATTTCGCCAGTGTGGATTTCCACCTGACTAACCTTCCATACGTGGTGTCAGCCAGAACGAACGCAGCTCTACGCTCTTTGTCATCAAGTTTCCTCCCAAGTTGATTTTCCTCTTGGAAGTTCAGTTCCTTCAATCCAGCGCTGATTTCCCTAAAGACCTGTACAGAGTCTCCGAGAAGCTCGTCAGGAAACTGCAGAGCAATGGTTCTGGCTCCTTGCAACTTGATCGCCGCTAGTGAATCAGCTATTGAATAAGCTTCTGAAAAAGTTCCTGCTGATGATGCTGAAGAGTATAGGGAATCCGGAACGAAGGTTGGAGAGATTGAGGCTTCGATAGCAGAGCTGGACGGTGTTGACAAGGAGTCTGCTGCGAGTTCAGGCATTCTGAGATCTGAAGGCTTGGTATATCCTTCGCTTATCAATTCTTTGTCGAGGAGATGTATCGCTTTCTGGAAAAATCATTCGAGGTTAGAAAGTTAGCATGCGCCCTGACATGCAAATGAGCACTGAGATAATGCTTTTCCTCCAACACCTACCTGCCACGATTCCAGCACACCACCTCTGGTATCTGGTTTTCACACTTACTGTGATGAACTGTAGCTTTTATAGCGTAAGACCTTTTCTTAACTGACTGGTTGTTTGGTCACGGACTGACTAAGAGTTCTCGAGACTTTGTAGCTGGAGCTTGAGAAATAGATCTAAAAGGTCGTTTTTCAGAAGAGGCGGTATTGAGAGGTTGCCGAGTCTTCGTTAGGTACGTCTGATATATCTATCATAACCCTGTAAAGCTTTGTACTTAATCCGGCCTCGAATTGCGTCGGTTCTCAGCATGTCGACGTCCGGTGGTAGCTCAAGCACTGTGTCATCGAAAGGATGGTGGTTCAAGCTCCCTGTAGACAGAAGTCACGGATATCAGCCCAAAGCTTTCACCAGAGGCAGCGAATACTACGAGGTATATTTTTACTTTGTCCTGCAACGAACGCGTCCAGCTTCTGAATCTAATTCTACAACGCTGACGAATTGTTCTTTCAATGGGAACGTGAACTTTAGCCATTCGTCTGTGTAAAGTTCTGTCCATTTGGATCCCATACATTAACTTCATTAGGTATTCCAATCCCACCAAAAGACCCCTCAGGCGACCGCAAACCATCTGGCAGTGTAGCGCTTCCTTCAAAAGATCCCAAAGCAGCTTGGAGGACTAAATGGATAGAGTTAGTAAAAGAATGGGAAGATGTGGTTGCATTAGGAGGTGGATCCACTGTGAGTTCTTTTGCAGTAGTGACCAGGCTAAAAGGCATTCCTGATTTTGCTCTTCTGTCACAGCTCATGTTCTTGAAAGTATCATCTAAGACGCCTCTCACACCGATATTGATAATAGATGGAGAAGATGAAGACGACATTCGGTGTATCGCTTGGTCCTACGATGTCTTCACATTATCACCCATCGTCGCTTTCGCCGGCGCCAACAACCTCATTTACATCTGGACGATCGAAGGTCGACGTGCTAGACGAGTCAGAGTACTGAAAGGGCATGGAGATGTACATCAAGTTTACCTTCTTCACCTTGAGCTCTGCATGTGCTGACGTCGTTTCTCTGCTACAGACTGTCCATTCACTGTCGTTCCACCCAACAAAACCTCACCTTCTTCTCAGCACATCACAAGATATGACTCTTCGAATATGGAACATCACTGCACCAGATCCAGTGGACAGATTTGCGAAGATAAATTGTGCGATGGGAGAAGGAGAAGAAGGACCACTGGTTACCGCGACATACGGTACCCACGACGCGGGTGTCAGATGCGCCGCATGGCATCCTGGTGGAATGCCAGTCATCGTCAGCGGTGGTGTAAGATCCATATCCTTGTTTCAGTCGCAGTCGGTCAGATGCTTACGACATTTCTTCTAGGCTGATCGGGCCGTTAAGATCTGGGCGCTGCCTCCCCTCCCACCCGTGTGGACTGAAGTTGATTCAGATCTCAACGCCCCAAAAATTCCATCTCGATACTTCTGCGTTGTTCCGCTGTTTAGTAGCAGTACTCTGCATGACTCGTCTGTTGATAGCGTCTTCTGGTGAGCATCATTCCTCGTGATCTGTGATGGTACTGCCCGAACTGACATCCATGCCACTTCAGGTACAACAATGACACGATTATTTCTCAATCAAATTCTTCAGCTCCTAACAGACATATTCAAGTTCGAAAATGGAAGTGGCTTTCTTACCACCGCCATTTTCCCCCTGGAGGCCCTATTTACTGTGGTGATTCTCTTCGAGGTGCACACTACGGTCAGATGACTGAATCCCGTGGGTATACTCTACCTTTCCTCAGAAATAATAACCTCGATTCTAATTCGTATTATGTTGCTCCCAGGTTCCTATCACGTCCTGTCAACGTACTCAATCCCACTTTGCCCTGTACCGGCTCATGACTACCCTGTCATCCCCATCCCCAAACACCGATCCTTTGCAGTACTATCGCCTATATTACAACCAACATCTATGGGTGCCGGTATCTCTGACTTGAAGCTCATCAACTCCACCACTATGCTCTATCTTCCAGCCGGCAACGACGTGCTCGTTTGGAACGTCGATCGAAACCCGGGCGCCAACAAACCACCACCTCAGATTTCTCTACATCCCAGATACGGCATAATTGTTGTAGAAGAACCAGCGAAAAAGAAGAAGAGATCGTCCCGGTTCGAGATCATCGTCACGGATAGCGAAGGAGAGGAAGGTGCAGCAACAGATGCTGCGTTCGGCAGGGCAAAAGATCGCGCGATCAGTGTAGAATCTGGAAGTGTATCCTTGGGCCAGGACATGGATCTTGATCATGATGAAGCTGATATTGTTGATGTGGATGTTGAGATGGCGGACACCAACTCTGCTGGAACTTCCTCAAAACATACGCTATCCTCGACCTCGTCTGTAGCCCAGTTGGAAGACACCCCACCACCAGCGACTTTGATACTCAAAGCAGAACCCATGCACAATAGATACGACCACACACAGGAGCTCGTCGTGAAGATCGAGCCTTCAAAGAAAAAGAAAATCAACCCCTGGAACACCAAAGAAGGAGTTCTGCCAGGGGCAGTGGTAATGCAGACGAAGGAAAAGGAGAAAAAGAAGGAGGTGGCGATGGAAAAGTCGCAGAAGCCTGTCGAAAATGGATCTTCAAATGTCGATGTTCCAGCGAACGGTTCGACGCGGCATCGAGTCAGGATACCCAAGGCCCCAGTCGAAGAAACTTCAAACACCGTTAAGGTCAAACCGGCTGCTCAAGTTATCATCAATGGTGATCCAGCAGAGGCCAAGGGCCTTCACCTCCTACCCAATCCTAACAAGGTTGCAGAATTGAGCGAGGAAGAGAAGCCTTGGCATGTTGCCGTTTGCGACGCTACGGGTAGGAAGCCTGACTTCGACTTCGACTTCTGCGCTTTGGATGTAAGCCAAAATGGAGGTAAATGGCTGGTAGGTGTAGCCCAAGGAGGTCAAGTGGTGGTATGGGGTCTGGATTAGAATCTAGTTTTACATAGGCAAATACAATATCTTAAGTCATCTGTAACTCATCACGTTGTCTACGTCATGAAAGTCGTTAAATGCTATCCCTAGCGGCACTACGGCCTTGTAAATCTGAAGGTGATAGGGATGTGTTGGGGACGCGAGGAGATGAAGGGGTAATATCGTCCCCAAATGGGTTCGTGATCAGGGTGGCAGCCGAGGTGGGTGAATAATTTCTAGGAGAGGACTGGCTGGGAGTAGAATGGATAGAGGAAGTGTCCAGGTTCAGTGTGGGGCGAGGTGGAGTGGCAGGAACAGTATTGGATCCGTCTACTACAATGGCTGGCATTCCGTGCGTCGGAACGATCAGTGTACGCAGCATCTCTTTTCTGAGTTGCAGAAATCGACGACGATATACCAGGGTTCTCAAGACACACTGAGCTTTGTCAAGGTTGACCAGTTCTTGAACTAGATCTGTCTTATTTCTGCGTTTCTGTAAATCTTCAATTCTGCAGCAGAGCATTTCAGAAACCAGCAAGGAGTCTGGGACTGAAGGTAAAGGTTCTTACTGTAGCGCTTCCTCATCATCCACCAATTTGTAATGGGCCAGCATAGTCAGCATTTTGGTGAAAGAGATTCCTTTTCCACCTTCATCAGAGATGGCGGCCTGTAAACAAAGTGGAAGTGATCAGAACCCACTACATCTTTATCTATATACGCCTGGAACTTACCTCAATTACTAGCCTGTTGAAAATTTTCCGTCGTTTTCTAATTTTCGAAAAATCAATTTTGTGCAACAATGTATTTAGCTTGTGGACGTTCAAGTCGTTGTTAGTGCCCTAGAGAGCAACCGTCAGAAGTCGTGCCAGGGAAAGGACAAAGTGAGAGATAAAACTGACGGAAATAATGAGAGGATCTTGAGAAACTAATTCCTGTCCAGAAGGGGCTGAAAGACGAATAATATTCTTGACGCTGTACTCCTTAGCATACGGTCGAACTTCGAAGACTCCAGATAGTTTCTAAAGTCAACGGTTAGTAATGCGAGATAGGTACCTAGAGAGTCATGGATGCATACTTACAGCGAAGAAAGGAATAAAAGCGTCATGTTTGATATACCCAGTTCGATCAGAATCAAATTCAGCCCAGACTTTCTTGAAGGCTCCTACAGTATCAAGATAGCTGTGATGAGTATGCTGCAGGAGGGAGGACCTTCACCAGAAACACTCACTGATATCCTCTCTGTTAAGAGACGCTTTCCCAGGAAATTGAAAAACGTAAGAGAAACTTTGGACAACAACACCTGCGAGCAGCGACTTGTAAGTGTACAGCCCAAACCAAATCAGCAATACAACTTACCAGTGAACATGTTCACAAAAAGATACATTGAAATAATGTTGAACGCAATGAACAGAGATAGCGCCCAAGGCATAGATCCGCAGTCAGATTCCAGGTAATTATTCGACTCGGTGCATCTCGGGTATGACATGGTGTAGTCGTGCATGTAACCTGAAAAGCTGTTTTAGTTCAAAAGGAAACAAATAAGGAGAGAGAAATTAACTTACCATTCCAGCCTTCTCCAGTGCTCATAAATGCCAGCATGACTAGTGTTTGAGGGAAGTCCCGGAAGTTTTGATAGCGAGTTTCTGAATTGCCCCACTTCGCCAAAGAGAACACTTCGAGATCCTGCTCATAAAACAGGATTGGGTTAATAAAAAAAAAATCACGATTATGAGTTTAGAATTTTGCCAGCGTACGTACCATGAGTCCAAAGAAGAGGAAAAAACAGAACCAAAGCATGAACAGATTTCCAATGGCAGGTAGCGATGTGACCGCCGTCTTGAATAGTTGGTTGAGTGGACTACTCTTTTGGACAAGCTTAAGGGAGATGGAAACCAAAAAGAGCTTCTGAAGCTGAGTATTCGTATTGGAATTACTTCCAGTGAGAGTCAACAGAGTTGTCGTCACAGATCCAGAAATTGCCAAGAGATCATAAATATCTTGTGGATGTAGTTGTAAAGGATTACAGTGTCAGTAAAATGATTTCCAGACTTGAGTGACGAACTCACTCCAGCCATTGCTTCGAAAGGCACGCCAGCCCAAACCATATCCTCGAATCGAAATGTCGAAGGCGAAAATTGACAGAAATACCACAAAAATGATGTCTAAAAAATGTGGGAAAATGTGAGGACATGGCTGAGATAGTTCGAAGAAGAGAAAACACATCTCGTACCTCTCAGTCTCTCCGAATGGGAGTTCAGGACCGAATTGGCGTAAGTTTGAGTGCTGTAGCGGACGTCAGCGTTGCTTCCAAATCAAATCATACGAAGGTTAAAAGAGAACATACGTGAGAAGAATTATATGGAGAATGTACAAAGCGAACATTCCTCTCGACCAGTATCCGTGTTTGGAAACAGCTGGGAATCATTATCATCAATAACAGAACACGATATGCGAAAAGAAAGACTGGCTCACATCTTTCATAGCACCAAGAGCGAAAGGCAGACCCGGGCAACTGTCTTGGCCGTTTGCTCGGAGCTTGGCGAGCAATTACCTTTTCTAAGTCTTCCCACTGTCTCTGCGCGGTAGTCAAGAGAGCACTGCCAGAGCGTTGTCCGAAGTTCTCGATAATGATCGAGACGAACAATGTCAATACTAAAAAGGGAGCGGGAGCGAGCTTTCAGACAGAGGAGCGAAGCTGAGGAACACTGATTGGCGTGACGTACTGATGACAGCTCCAAAAAGATTGTAAATAACGGAGAAAAGAGCATTCCACTGTGAAGCGTTGGTAGATGGTTGCAAATCAATTCCATTGATATTCATAGTACTGTGAGTTGAAGAAGGTATTGTGATGATGAGTGCAACGTGATACCGTCATAAAGCTTTTGACTTACGAGGCCATCACGTCAATCCATCCTTCCAAAGAAACAACTTCGAAAAGAATCAACAACGATGATTTAAAATCATCGAAAGACCACACTGATTGTGTCAATCCAGGGTTGCTCCATACCCTCGGAGCCAAGAATGATCCAACATCTGTAGGAGAACTCAAGTATTCGTTATTGCAGTCGACAAGGCCACTTGAGTTGTCATCATTGCAATAGAAGAGAAGCCCCCTGAAGATATTAAGTCCCCATACGGAGAACGGGATCATGTACAGGATGACCAGCATGGCAGCGTCCAGGATCTTGACGAAACCGGATATGATCACCGAATGGAAGGTTTCGCGCAATCGTTCCGACAGCGTGATCAACCTGATGGTTCTGAAAGCTTTCAAGGCTCGAGTAAATCGACTGAGACCGCCTACAAAGACTAGGGTGGTGATGGTGTTGACCAGAAGCGTAATCAAGACAATCAGATCCAAGAGGTTGAAGATGTTTCGTAAGTAGGCGTTGGGCTACAAATTTAAAGTTGATATCAGCATACGACACAATCTATATGCATCATTCAGTAAAGCACTTACAGCTATAGTAGTGTTTTAACACAAGCGGTAAACATTAGAGATGATCATCAGCCATGGACGGTGAACACAAAGGAAAAAGAAGAAACTAGTTCTTACAGAAAACGAATCCATCGGCAATAATTTTGATCAGGAATTCGACCACAAAGATGAAACCCAAACTGATTTCGGTCATCTCAAACCAATTGACTACATGGACTCCATGTTCGTCATAGAAAGTCTTCCTGTATGATGGTGTTGCAACTCCCGCCACGACAACACTCGAGATGACTGAGATGTAGATCACCAATTTGAAGAAGAAGCTGTAAGTCGGATTGGCAGGAATGCCGAAGACTCTTTCTCCTGCAGGTGATGGAACCAACTTTTGGCAAAAGCGGCGCAATAGGTTATTCTGTCTGAAGATCCAGAGGGACCGGTCGTAAGAGGGGTGCACCCTGATGAAGGCTTGTTCCCGTTCCCGGGCTTCTCTATCAGCTTTCGCCTGTGCTGGATTAGACGGCGGTGCAACAGCGTTGGAGAGAAACAGGCTAAATACAACAGATTTAGTCCATGGCGCTAGAAAGTTGACGAACGGAACTTACGATCTGCGATTTGAACTTCCGCGTTGATGCTGCGATGCTGGGTCTCTAAATCCTAAAATATTGAGAGAGATTCGACTGGATTTCAGGTTTTGGAGGGCAAAAGTTTCAGGGCGATTCGCGTCCAGTCTCAGCACTCGTCGAAGGTAGCTTCCCATGCCTTCGTCGCCAGTTTTCTCGAAGTATGAGCGTTCATCGAGCCACTTCAAGATGGAAAAGGGAGTTGAGTACATCAGTCAAGTGAATTGTTATAGGCATCTGCTAACATCTGCGCAACGTGGCTTACGCTTGGTTTGAAAGGTTTGGTAGTTTCCGCAGTCTTGAGCGGTATTCCTGGTTCATCAGACGAGTCGCCAGTGTCTCGTGAGATCATTGAATTATATCCCTTAAAATACCTGTAAGGATTCCATTTCTCGACCCACAGATTGGCAGCCGACTTGGGCTCTGATTTCCGGATAAACGCGTCCATCTGCTGTTGACGTTTCTGATCTTCAGCGATGGCAAAGTTCTCATGAATGACCGCAATAAACATCTGTAATAGGATGACTAAAAGCATCGAAAAGGAATAACTTTGCAGTCAGTTTGAGTTGAAGATAAAGAGGAGAGGCTTTGCTCACAGTTGGAAAGGAGAAACCACCCGCAGAGGTAAACGGCAGTAATAATACCCTGTCCATACGAAAGCTCGGCTCCTAGTGCGCTGTAAAGAACCGTCGTCCAATTTTCAGACGAGAAGAGCTGATACATCCCAAGAAACGAGTTGTAGATTTGATAGAATGTGATGGTGGTACCATCTTGCGCAATGTCACCTTGCCACAGTTGAAGTCCCTACAGAACCTATTTGGTCAGAAAACTGGATCTGGCCCATCAGGTTTCAGAACGTTAGACTTACAACAAGAGCAGCTAAAAAGTTGATCATGAATAAAAACAGTGTTTGGTTGGCCAACCCAGCGACTGAACCAAACACGGCAGCCTAAATGAGAGCCGGTGAGATGGCACGGAAGGTCAGGAAGTTCTCATGACAAAGGGCGAGTCAATAAACCACTTACGAGTAGTGGTCTCATACGAGGAACGACCAAAATGACTCGATACCACCGCAGTAGCTGGAAGACCGTCAGCCACGAATGAGCTGTCGAGTCGGCTATGACGGGAATTTGGATAATGGTCGAAACTACAGCGATGACCAAGTCGAAGATATTTCTTCCAACTGTGAAAAAGGATCGCCATTCGTCCCAGTGTGTGACGATACGAAGCAAGATGTCCAAGTCAAACCCTAGCGAGTACCCTAGTTCGAGGCGGTCTGAGAGACCGGGAAGATTTATCAGCTCTTCAAGTAAGGATGGTATAATTATAAGAGAATGGTAAGCATACTAAGTAGCTTGAGTTTCTGAGATGAGGTTGCTATAATGGATGCAAAAGTTGGCGGTCAGCGTATAGTATACGGCAGCCGGAGGGAACCAACGTACCAGCAGTTTTTGTAGCCTGTGTAGCCAGACTAGCAACAGCCAGTCCAGCCCAAAGTCTTTCTGTTCGATCGTAGAGAATTTTTAATTTCTCACGCCGACTTTGCTTCTTCTTCATCTCTGCAACAGTGCCAAACAGGTCAAACTGTTCCACGGAAGAGTGGATAACTGCATCAGCCTTGGAAGCCCCGAATGCTGACTGCTTAGTTTCAGATCGAATGTCTGCAAAGGTGTTGACCACCACTGCGACAAGCAAATTGATCAACCTGAAACATCAAGGCGATCAGCGATGCGCTGAGTGATGTTATAGCAATCTAGACATACCAGAAATTTAAGATGATTACGCTGTTAAAGTGAAAGTTTGTCGGCTTAGAGTAGAAAGGTGTGACTAAACGATGACAAACTTACGCGACGATGAAGTAGAAACAGGACAGGAAATAGTCTGAGTCCATCATCTGTTAAAAAAAGACAGCCCCTCCGCTCCGTGAGATTACAACAAAATGAGAAACATTCCTTATAGAATCACTAACGTTGTACATGACCTGGGACCAGGTATTTACTAAACGGAGATAACAACAACGACCGACATCAGCTCTATATTGAAGCCACATCCTCGCCGAAGACACATACCTGATGCGACAACTACAACCTGCATCGCAGACTCCAAGATGTTATCGAAGCTTTGACCTGCCTGAACGTTTACTTCTCCGGAGAGGCAGTACTGCCCGTAAGGACAGATGTAACCTTTTGGTGCTGCTAGCACATTCATTGACGCATCCACCGCTCCTACTGATGCAGTCCCGTTGTACCAACTACCACAACTCTGGCCCAGATCAATGATGTTTGTTGAATTTTCTGGATCGATCCATTGACAGGTTCGTCGGTAAGAGCCTTTGAAGGATTGGATGCCGATGATTGAGAACAAGACCATCGCAAATGTGACGAAGAATGCGACGTTTCCAAGCAGAGGGCCCGCGCGTTTCAAGGAGTGCAAGATAGTCTAAAACGGTGTCAACAACAAATGAGTACAGGCAATGTGAGTAATTTCCCGAATTGTAAACGCTCACAGTTGTACCAGAGGTGACGACAAGCAGTCGAGAAGCCCGAAGAACACTCAGAGCACGGAAGATATAGAGATGCAGAGTATTGGACGTTTCATATCCTGTGACTGCCAACCAGAACATCACCCAGTAGCAAAGAATAGCCAACATGTCGATTCGATGCCAAGAATGGCGGAGATAAGGTCGAAACTGTGTTCCAAGAGCTCTCTGATGAGCAACGGCATGTTGGAACGGAGATTCTGAAAGGAGCGTTGTCTTTGTTTTGGGAACAGGTGGTTTGGAAGGTGATCCTGATTCAATTTCTACTGATAATTCCTCAGCTGGTAGGCTTGAAAAAGTTTTCTCTAATGCTGACGAGGCTTTCCTCATCTTGTGACTTCCCGGTGACGAAGGATCAGTATCTCGTCGTTTTCCAAGGGTTTTCACTCTCGAGAGTTGAGACTTGAGATCCAGTTTTCGAGGAGCTTTAAATGTATCTTGAGCGTGAGGTCTGCTGTCATCTCCAGGGTGAGAATCGTTCAAGTCGTGTTCAAGCGGTGCGATGGTGAACAGATCATCAGATGCATTTGAGTCCATGGAGTTCGAGCGTGTTCGTTGATGCTGAGGGTGAGTGAGAGCTGTAGCGGATGAGACCCTTTGCCTTAGTCTCATGATCTTCGATCTAAATGATGTTCGCCCTTCTTGTCCCTCCACTTTGCCAAAGAAGAGTGCTGAGGTCCTAATTTCAGGTGGAAGAATAAGACCAGAAACAATGATTCTTGCGAACATCTCAACTCTATAAAATAAGTAGCATGATTTGTTCTGTTAGGTCTGGTGGTGACGTGAAGAGAACGGGAAAACACGCACGTGAATAGAAGGAATAACACAAAAACCACATAATCCTCCCACTGTTTGAAGTAGCTATCCGGTCTACAAGCCCCTCCTGACTGGCAATCTACCAGTGAAGCTGATCCCTGTATTGTCACGACGACGACGTTGATGATGATGAGCAGCAGAATGATAGGTTCCGTACCCCTTTAACGTGATGAATAAAGGATTGTCAGTGAGCCAGACAACCCATTACAATAATAAGGATATCACTGACTTGAACTTGACAGCTTTCCAACAAGTTTTCCTGATCCAACTCTTTGGCCCGATGAATCCAAGGGTTCGTCCCCTCAGACCGGTCTCCTCATCAACCAGCGTGCTTCGGATAGATTCCTCCGGTCCAATCGGAATAGGGTCCTCAGTGATCACCGTTCCAACCCTGCTACTCCCATCATCGTCTTCATCTTCGAGCCTGACTGCCTGGTTGTCCTCACCGCCAGCCATGTTGACAACTCTGTTTGACGCGCGCCGTATTGTGTTGCCTATCCTTCGAATGGTAGTACTGGGGCTTCTCTGCATTGCTTGTCTGTTCGGAGAGAGTAACGAAGGATGTAGCATTCCTCCTGTGGACCTGGACGTGTTGGGCGACAGAGGCTCTGTAGCGGGGTCGTTGGAGGAATTGCTGAAACTGTAGTTGTAATTCACGATTCGTTGAGGAGAAGTTGATTGTGATAGTCTTTTGATGTGAGGAGAAGATGTCAAATGAGTGCGATCACCTTCGTCTGAAGTCTCGCCAGAGGATATTGACTCTGCTTCGTCTGTGAAGGATACTTGGGAGGGCCCAACGTGAATCTGGTGAAAGGTACTCTCCGGCATCATGATGGGGACGAAGCTCTCACTGGCAGCAATCGAAGGTTGTGGAGAAGATGTGTAGTGATCCACAATATCGTAAGGCTCGAGTGGTGGGTGTGCAGCTGAGCTGGGAGACTGGCCTGTCACTAACGAGTTCGAATTCGAACGTGGTCCAAATCGCGTGGGAGAAGATGACGAAAGTGACACACTGGAAGATACCGCACTGGTCTGTGAGTCTTCTCCCAGTTGCAGCGGTGCAAGCGTTGCACTCGAGGATGGAACTGGTTGGATGTTGACGCCAAGGCCAGTGAATTGAGTTGCTCCAATATTACTGGACAGCAATGCAGGCCCCTCTAAGACTTCAGCAGTGGAGCTTCTGTTCCAGCTATGCCTTCTCGTTGCACCTCCTGTCCTCACCGTTGGTGAGGGGATGGCCTCGTCCCCTTCACTGCCACTTTCTCTCGAAGAACGAGATGAAGACCTCGAGTGTTGAGCCATATGAGAGCACGTATGTTCTCAGAGGTTGTGTACCTGGACAGAAGAAATACAGAAGCCAGGTCAGTGTTCTCATCATGGGCACTTGGCAGCCAAACTGCGAGCTGTGCGAGGGGACTTACCTCTCTGGAAACTGCTGCTCCCCCTGGAGACTATGAGTACAGCACCAACCAGGCAAAGTAACAGATATATTAATCTTGTAAAAGTAGTACGTGTTCGTTTCGTGTTGAGATGCAAGCCGACCTTTCGAAAGCGCACACACATGTCAAAGCGATGAAGAAAGAAAGACGCCACATAACCAGCCAGAAATAAGCAAACCGACAGGTAGCCCCATAGAATCTATTGCTAGATATTTTACTCCTTTTTGGAACTGGCTGTTCTGCACATCAAAGCACCGGAAACGAAACTTTGCTCTGTGTGCAGTTTTATCAGGTGTTGTTTCAGCAAGCCAGTGCTATTTGTTAGCTATATAAACAAATATTCGAAGACTCTACGTAGTTAATCTAGTGATATGCTAGCTTGAGTCCATGAAAAGAAAACATTTCAGCCTCAACTCGCTGCGCAGCTCCGCTTCCTGCTTCATCGCATGGAGTTTCCCCAAGCTTGCCCTCATCAACGAAAAAATAGAGGCAACACAACTGATATAACTTGACTAGAAATCTAACAAAGAGGTCTATCTAGAAGCTAGAATCCAAATACCAACGGGAAAAGTCATTATTTTGCAGCCAACTCCATGGAAAGAGGGGGAGGAGGTCGGTTTGAGACTCTTGTCTTCAACCATCAACACTCCTACTGCTGAGGTTTTTAGTAAAGCTTGATAGCAGCGCTATGTTCTGTCTTTTCCGTCGACGGAACGAAGCCCTCCGCAATGGCCTTCTCCTTGAGCGTCTTGACACACGCAATGAAGTCCACAACAGCCTGTTCCGTGATCTGGAGATGGCAAACGATTCGAGACATCATGATTGTGATGGGGTCAGAAAGGGAAGCTAGGGCTTTGATCAGTTCGGGCAGGGTGAAGCCGAGTGGGGTTGGGTCGATGAAGATCTATGATAGATTTCCCAAAGACGTCAGTTGTTTCGTTTACTCGAATCACAATCGTAAAAAGGAAGTATGGTGAAAGCTCACCATTGAAGTCTCCTGCTTAACTAAGAAGTTCATTCCAAGTTCTTCCAGACCTTCAGCGAGCTTCTTAGCCATCTGATGCGAGTAGACCAACTTGTCAAAGTTGTACGTCAGAGCGAAATCCGCCGAGGCAGCAAGTCCACCAGACTGTCTGATTCCACCACCAAACAGCTTTCGGAACCACTCGACCTTCTTGATGAACTTCTTGGGGCCTACAAGGACTGAGCCGATGGGCGCCCCGAGTCCTTTTGACATGCAGAGCGAGACTGTTTCGAATGGATCACAGAGCGTCTTCAGACTGTGTAACAAAATAGATCAATACAGTGCTCTGAGGGACTCTTCACTAGAGCTGCTAAAAGTCACTCACGTTTCACCCAACGTTTCGATCGTTGTACCCTCAACGGCAGCAGCCGCGTTCCACAACCTCGCTCCGTCTAGATGCATGGCGATATCGTGCTCCTTCGCCCACTTGCTGATCTTCACAACCTCATCTTGTGGAAAGATCATTCCGTTCAGCGTGTTCTCGAGAGAGATGACTCGTGTGGGAGCGGAGTGAATGTTGTCACCCAATACCACATTAGGGATGACATCGTCTTCCAGAGTCAGGTGGTGACCATTCTTGGGGAGAATTGGAGTTCTTGAAGAAGGACGCAGTGATGTTATTAGATCAAACGCTCCGAGTCCATCGGCGGTTTCGATAGCACTCACGAAGATGCTTGAGAATGGAACGCGATACCACCAGCTTCATTTATGTAGACGTGGGCCCTATAATCAGAGAAGACAGAGTGTGGGGGTTGGTGAAGATGGGTTCGAAGAGCCAACTCTAAAGAAAGTCCCACAGCGCCACCGCCAATGGCCGAACAGCAAAAAAAGGGGTGAGATGCAAACCCCTCAAGAGGATGCAAGGGAAGGAGCAGGGCGTACGGTTGGACATGGTTCCACTGACGAGGAAAATACCAGCTTCTTTACCAGCGAGCTTTGCTACTCGAGCCTCGAGAGCAGCTGTCGAGCTGTCTGGATTTTGGAAAGAATACCGAAGTCAGTGTTATAACTTGGAAAAAGTAAAAATGGAGTGATAGAAGCTTACCTTCATGGTAGACATCGTCGCCTCTTGAAGCCAACAGGGTCGCGAGGAGCATCTCGTCACTGTAGCACACAAAGATAAGTGAGCACATGGGGCACAGTCAAGTCTAGCGGAGGATATGCTATACCTTGGAATAGTAATGGTATCGGCTGGAATCAGTAGCATAATAGATATATTGAATCGTCAGTGATAAGAACTGAAAGAGGAACTGAAGGGAAACGCAAATAGGGAATACAAACTTCTGAAGTCCCTCTGGATGGCCTTGAACTTGGCCACGTTAGCAGCACCACCGATCTTCTCAGTCACCACATATGGGTCAAACACAGGTTTCACTGTAGCAGTCATTTTTCTGATGAGAGGTAGATTTGGTTTGGTGCAAGTTCGAAGTACAGCGCCTAAACGAAAGAGAGCCAGGTTCTACGGAGGAAGTCGAAGTCAGCAAAAGAATCCTAACAAGATCAAAGAGAGTTAAAGTTGAAGAATTCACACTGATGATGAGAATTCAGGGTTTCAAAGCACAGACCAACAAAACCGATGAAAAAGTCGAGTCATTCACAGATAGGCGAGCAACGTACCGAGGGACATGTTAAACATAAGCGATATATCAGACCTAGCTCAAGATCCTTTTAGTCAGAAAGAAAGATAGAAACTGACAGAAAACTAGGCGACAGTTGGAGATGTCTTTGCTTTGATTGTCGTCGTCAGAAGTGACCCGATCTTTTAGAGACGGCGAGCTACCGCAGGCTGGCAGGCTGGTGGCGGACAATACAGAAGCAGGCCATTTTCCATTGGGGTCAGGAGCGATAAGCGCAACATAGTAGATGATGAAGACATTGGTGATATCTGAGGTG